>CM029017.1:189983723-190192296 GCA_016801055.1 Panax notoginseng
TTCGATGAAGATTCGCATAACTCTTTTATCAATCTTGTGCCATTTGTATACGTTGTCGAATCATTTGGATCTTTTCTGCACTCATACATACCAACTCTGGTCTCAACAATGTTGCTTCACCCACCTCTTTCCAACATACTGGAGAGTGACACTTTCATCCATACAATACCTCGAATGGAGCCACACCTATACTTGCTTGATAACTGTTGTTGTAGGAGAATTCCACCAATGGTAAATATTTATCCCAACTCCCTTTGAAGTCTAGGACATAGAGTCTTAATAGATCTTCAAGAGTTTGAATAGTCCTCTCTGATTGTCCGTCCATTTGAGGATGGTATGCTGAACTGAATCATAAATTCGTGCCCATAGCTTTCTGCAAGCTAACCCAAAATCGTGAAGTGAATCTTGGGTCACGATTCGAAACTATGGATACTGACATGCCATGCAACCACACAATCCCATTCACGTACATAAGAGCAAGACGTTCAAGGGAATAAGTCTCCCGTATCGGCAAGAAATGAGCAGACTTGGTTAATCTATCAACAATAACCCAAATCGCATCTATGCCTTGAGAAACCTTGGGAAGACCCGTAACGAAATCCATGGTAATGTGCTCCCACTTCCATTTCAAAATCTCAAGTGGTTGAAATGGACCCTTTGGCACCTGATGCTCCACCTTCACACGTTGACAAGTTAAACTTCGCGATAAACTTCATATTGTTCCACCAAAATGTATGTCGAAGATCATGATACATTTATGTACTTCCAGGGTGAATTGCAAACGGTGTGTTGTGTGCCTCCATCATGATCTTGTACTTTAAATCAAAGTCGTTAGGAACACAAAGTCTAGAGTTGACTCGAAGTATTCCTTCTTCATCGATTGTTGCTTCTGGGATAACACCTTCTTGTACTTTCTTCTTCATACGCATCAGCTCCGGGTCTGTGGCTTGAGCAACTTTAACTTTATCGATTAAAGTTGGTTCTATGCGTATACTTGACATCATCGCATGGTCCCCGGAGTCTTGAATTCTATCTTCATATTTTGTAAATCACACAAAATGGGCCTTTGTGTTGACAACATCGCACTCGTTCCCGCATATGATCTTCTACTCAATGCGTCAGCTACCACCTTCACTTTTCCAAGATGGTATTGAATGGTATGGTCATAATCTTTCAATAGCTCGAGCCAACGTCGTTGCCGCATGTTGAGTTCTTTTTGAGTGAAGAAATATTTGAGGCTTTTATGGCTTGAATATATCTCCACTTTATCCCCATATAGATAGTGCCTCTAGATCTTTAGCGCGAAAACGACTACTGCCAACTCTAGATCATGAGTAGGATAATTCCTCTCATATTCTTTAAGTTGTCGCAAGGGATAGGCTATGACCTTCCTATGTTGCATGAGAACACATCCTAACCCTTTGCCTGAAGCATCGCTGTAGATAACAAATCCATCCGAACTAGATGGTATTGTCAGAACAGGTGCCGAAATGAGTCTCCTCTTAAGCTCTTGGAAACTCTTCTCGCATTCCTCGCTCCATACGAATTTTGTATCCTTCCGAGTCAGCTGAGTTAACAGAGTAGTGATTCGAGAAAATCCTTCCACGAATTTCCGATAATAACCAACTAAACCCAAAAAGTTATGTACTTCGGTCACCGACTTCGGTTGGTCCTAACTTTATATTGCTTCAATCTTCGCCGGGTCAACAGATACTCCATGTTTTGACACCACGTGTCCAAGGAATGCCACTTTCTCAAGCCAGAACTCACATTTCTTCAACTTGGCATATAGCTTGTTTTCACGAAGATTTTGGAGTACCAGCTTCAAATGGTGCTCATGATCTTCACGGCTTTTGGAATATATGAGGATGTCATCAATAAAGACAACAACAAACTGATCCAAATATTCATTGAATACTCGGTTCATCATATCCATGAAAGCCACATGAGCATTAGTCAATCTAAAAGACATGACTAAAAATTCATAATGCCCGTACCGAGTTCTAAAGGCAATCTTCGGAATATCTTCAGTTCTAATCTTCAGCTGATGATATCCAGAACGAAGATCGATCTTTGAAAAGAATTGTGCTCCTTGCAACTGGTCAAACATGTCATCAATACGAGGTAGCAGATACCTATTCTTGATAGTGACATGGTTCAATTCTCGATAGTCAATATAAAGTAGCATACTCCCATCTTTCTTCTTTACAAATAAAATAGGAGCACCCCAAGGAGATGTACTAGGACGAATGAAATCGATGTCCAACAACTCCTGTAGTTGGACCTTTAACTCCTGAAGTTCAATAGGAGCCATTCAACATAGGGTTTTAGAAATGAGCTTTGTACCAGGTTCAAGGTCAATAAAGAATTCAACTTCACGTTCTGGGGATAAACCGGGAAGTTCTTCAGAAAATACATCAGGAAATTTACTAACAATAGGAATATTATTCAAATCTGACGTGTCTTTATTCAAATCCATAACATGGGCTAAGAAAGCTTGACATCCATTTTTTAATAAACGAATGGCTTTATGGCTTGATATGACAGTGATTGATTTTAGTGGTTTAGTTGCATGAATTCGCATAACAGGTTGGTTAGGAATATGAAAACTAATAACCTTACGAAAATAATCAATTTTGGCATGATGAGTAGTTAACCAATCAATCCGTAAAATCACGTCAAAAGCAAGTATCTTTAAAGAGATAAGATCAACAGGTAATATGATGGTGCCAACTTGGATCAAACAAGATTTACAAAGAGTAAATGTAATGAAAGTTTCTCCTAATGGAGTCTCCACAGATAAGTCAAAGTCTAATTTCTCCGGAGTCAAGTTTAAACGTTGATCACAAGTAGGAGAGATAAAAGAATGGGTAGAACCGGTATCTAGTAAGGTATAAACTTTGCAAGAGTTTATGATTAGTTTACCCGTGATCACCTCATTTGGGATCCTCACATTTTGACAAGTCATGACAAACGCTCTTCCAGGAACCGTTGACTTTGATTTTTCTGGGACAGTCTTTTGAGTCACCATCCCCACTGGACTTGGTTTCGCTACAGTACAATCTCGAGCGATATGTCCTTCCTTTCCATAATTATAACATACCTTGAACTGTTGTGGACAGTTTGGGCTAATGTGTCCCTCTTTTCCACATTTATAGCATATGACCGGTGGTCATTCTCCTCCCTTAGAACCAGTTGCTACTGGTGCTGACGTCTTCACATTGTCATTGTTGAATCTACTCTTTTTAAAATCTCCCCCCGACTCGCTTCTTCTATTTTCATGGCCACGATTACCACTAGAGTAGTTACTGCTTTTGTCTGTGTTTTTCTTTCCCCGCTGGTTATCTTTGCTCCGGTGACTGTCGTCACCTGTATGACCCTGGATGTGGTCCCTCGGTTGAACATACTCGTTATCTCGCTCTAGTAATTGAGCCATGTTGGTAACATCTTAATATAGAGAAAATTTATGAGAAATGAGATATTGACGTATGTCGGGTTTCAAACCTCTCAGAAACATCCGCGTCATACGTTCCTCATTCTCTACCAAATGAGGTGCAAACCTGGATAACTCCGCGAACTTCGCCTCGTACTGGGATACCGTCATGTTGTTCTGTTCCAGTCTAATAAACTCCACCTCCTTCATATGACGAACACTTTCAGGAAAGTACTTGTCATTGAACAGTTTCTGAAATGTCTCCAAAGACATGTTGAGTGCGGCTGGATGGGTACACTTCACAGATTCCCACCAGTAATCTGCCTCATTACGGAATATAAAGGTGGCGAATGGAACCTTCTATTCCTCCGTGCATTCCAAGACATCGAATATCTTCGTAATTTGCTTGACCCACGTTTCTGCCTTAATCGGATCCGGCTTTCCCCAGAATTCTGGTGGTCCTAACTCTTTGAACTGCTTGGCTGTGACCAGCTGTGCGTTGCCATTGTTTCTACCTGTATTTTGAATATGAGTCTCCTTCGTCTGGTTTTGCATGAACCGTAAAAAGCTTCTAAACGTCTCATCGTTCATCGTCTGCTTAGTGATATTGTTTACAGGAGGAACTTTGCCGGCCTGTTGCACGTTCTCCTCGTTGGTGACTAAAGGTGTCTCCACGGTCTCATTTACTCCATTGTTAACATTCTTAGTTGCCATTCTTAAATACTGCCATAAAATAAGGGTTAATTAAAGAAATTAACATATCACACAGTATCCCTATATTCTGACCAACCAAAAAATAAGCTTAGCTAGGACACACTAGCGAAGGATTTACTCATCTCTCCCCTCCTAATTCTATTCCTCGATCTCTGCCAGAGCCCATATCCTTAAGCTCTGATACCAACTGTGACTTTGGACACCAACTTGTGTCAGCACCTCACCAGGGTACCTATCAGCATCCCACCGCAGAACGGTGTCCCCTACGGAGAGTCTGGCTTTGGTGCAACCCTCATTAACAGGAAGTCACCAGATAGAGGCCCGGGGCTCTTTACTTATGGCTCTGATACCAACTGTGACGCTCCCAAAATAGATATACAACACCCATTCTGAGTCGCCAAAACATGGCACAGAAACAACTACAACTTTATTAATACAATTATCGTGCAAAATACGACAACACATAAACTATGAGTTTGAATACAAATATTGTCTTCTAGACAATATCCACACTCAAATAAGTCCTCATTATAATTATTGATACTTTATTTTACAAAAATGGTGAGGACTACTAAAATAACTTTCTAGAACCATCATTTCATACCCCGACTAGTACTCGCTACATTCTCGCCTCTTGAGAAGAAAAATGAAACAAAAAGGGAAAGGGTGAGCTCAACTAGCCCAGTAAAGAATATTATGACTAAGATAATATAGAACAAATTATCGTTAGTCCTCAACAGGAAAAAATCTAATAGAATACAATAGACAACAAATTTTAAATCAATATTCGCAGCGGAAATAATAATTCATTAGAAGAGTTACGTAGAGAATGAAATCTACTATCTTCAATATATGAATTTAAAAAGTTCATCGTCATTATTTTATCCCTGTAACATCAATCAATATATATCTGGAATCAAATATTCATTTTTGCACTACAGGCCAAAGATATTCATCAGTTGGTCATGTTCATCTAAACACCTGTTCATCTTTGCAGTACGAGCCAAATATATTCATCAAAAAATCATTCATCTTTGCACTACATGCTAAAGATATTCACTTATATTATCATTTAGGACTGAGGATGACAAAAAATATTTTAAAGAAAACGAATCTAGTGAAACAAAAGAACAATTTTTAAGGATTCGTACTTTAAACAATTCAAGTTCAAAAATACTTCATAAATAACCATAGTAGAGTAAAATTTGAGAATGAAGACCAAAACATGGATACAAAAATAGATATCTTGGATAAAAAATAAAAATTTAATTTTTCTGTGAATAGTGACGTATTCGTGAATAGTATCGTATACGTGAATAGTAACTTCGACACTAAAAGACAAGAATTTCACGAGAAAAATCTTTTCAATATTCAGGCATAATGATATTGAAAGAAATAATATCATTTAGAAAAAAATAACATCCCTTACCTCGAAAAAACTGTACTTCTGACTGGAATACTGGATATAGTGCTGAAGGAACTTGCACCGTATAGCAATACTCAAAGTACCAAAATACTCTCAAAAATACGCTCGATATTATAGAGAGAGAAAACTTTAGTTTCTGGTGTGATTTTTAATTCTAACCTAAGCATCCTATTTATAAGAAAATGCTTAAAACACCAAAACAGAAAATTCAATAAAATATTAATATATTATAAAAAATTTCTTACCCACCTCTTGACATCTGAAATTAGCATGTTTACAACACTTGTGGGGCCCACTAAAACAATAAAAACATTTTTCTTAAAAAAATAACTAAAACTTCAAAAATCAATTATTCTGGAACTTCAATAATTCATAATAATTAGTCCTTTTATCAGAAAAATTCGAATCTTATGTCAATTCCATAAGAAATTCAATTCCCTACAACTTTGAGAGTTTAAGTTTTTCCAAATTCCAAGCAAAAATTGACCGAAATCCACATACGGACGATTTTACAGGCTATAATCAAATTTCAATCAAAAAATGGGATCCACAAACATGAAAAATATGTTTTAAATATTTTTAGTAACAAAAATACTCTTCCTCCTCATTTATTCATATATCTCACTTTCATTGTAAAAATATCATCATTATTATATTATTATAATATAATAATATATTTAAATGAATTATTTTATCAGAAAAGATAAAATATTAATTTTCAACAATTGTTACATTAAAAAAAATTTCCATCTATATCCACATAAAATGAATATTTTCCTTATCATATAAATTTATAATTAATTATTCACAAATAATATTACAGAATCACAATACTGACAACCAGGCCGTTCCCAAGAAAGAGGGGGCTTTCCAATAAGGATTTCTCCTTATTGGCGCGCAATTAGGTGACCAAACCTCTCCTTAGACAAAACTTTCTAGACATTGCCAATAATACTATCTAATAATATTATTCAAATAATATGAATTATTGATCTGATAATAAAAAATACTGTGCAGTGACAATTATTGAAACAACAATAATATAAAATATCAACGTAACAATTATTGAATCAATAAAATAAAATATTGAACAGTAATTACTGTAACAATTATTGAGTAGTGTCTTCTTATGTAAGAATCAATAATTGGTGCAATACAGTGTGCTACTGTGCAACACCGAGTATTACTGTGTTTTTAACTACCAGGTATTTCAACAGTGTTAACGGTAACAACTACGTCGTTATTTATAAAAACTTATACTTGTCGTTTTCTTCATTCAATCGCTTCCCGTTATGGGGCCCACACAAGGCTGCGCCGTCGTACGAATATTCCCCGACAGCAAGAATATTCCAAGACCAAACGAATATTTCCCGGTAACAATGA
Organism: Panax notoginseng; assembly: GCA_016801055.1. Lineage (NCBI taxonomy): Eukaryota > Viridiplantae > Streptophyta > Magnoliopsida > Apiales > Araliaceae > Panax > Panax notoginseng. The sequence goes on from CM029017.1 coordinate 189,990,680, forward strand.
ATATTTTATAACCAATTGCTTAATTAAGATATTTGCGCATTTTATCCATAACTTACCACATTAATCAAATCAACCCTTACTATTTCAAAATAATAAATAGAAAAAATTCCATTTTATTCATAAAAGTTAGGGTCTTACAATAATTATACTGAGAACTTAAAATGTGTGTGACATATTTTATACATCATTTAATAGTTATATGTGGTGAACCAAATAGGGAGATGCGAACTCGAATTTGAAAGCGTCAAAATACACTCCATTAGAATGAGGAGGACATAAATCTTCTCGTGTAATTATGCACCAACATCTTATTAAAATCTATTTTTGGGAGTTGTAAATAGATTTTATGTAACTAACTGCTTGCCCTATAGTTGGTTTTATTGTGATTAATTATTAATTATTGTTGTACGTTTTGGATTTCTTTTAGTTTTTTATACGCATGTTTATGAGCTTGATTATGTTTGAACATTGACTCCAACTAGTATTTCTGGGCATCTCTCTGGAATTGAAATCTTGAATGAAACTAATTTTACTACTTGAAAAGAGTAAGTGAAAATTGTTCTCGGTACTATGGATTTGGACTATGCACTACGAGTGGATCATCCTGCTCCACTTACAGCTACTAGCTCAATTGAGCAAAAGGATATTTATGAAAAGTGGGAGCGATCCAACTGCATGTCCCTTATGATTATGAAAAACTCTATCACGACAGCCATTCGAGGAGCCATTCCTGACTTTGAGAATGATAAAGAGTACTTAACTTCAGTCGAGAAATAATTTAAGGGTTCTTCTAAAACTCATGCAAGTACCCTTATTTTAAAAATGTTTACTAGCAGGTATGATTGGTTTAGTGGGGTGCGCGAGCACATTATGATGATGAACGACATGGCCTTTAAATTAAAGGGTATGAATGTGACGCCCCCAAAATTAGGTATACATCACCCATCTTGGGTCGTCAGATACATAGTACAGAATACAAATACAACTGTCGTGTACAATACGACAAAACATAAACTGTGAGTTTGAATACAAATATTATCTTCTAGAGAGTATTCATACTCAAAAGGAGTCCTCATTACATTTATTAACACACCATTACATAGAATAGTGAGGACTACTAACTAATACTATCATTCGGACCATCACTCCGTTCCCCGACTTGCCCCAGCTACGTTCTCATTTCCTGAAGACATCAAATATCTTGGTGATCTGCTTTATCCATGTTTCAGCTACAAGTGGTTTGGGTTCTCCCTTAAACTCCGGTGGTCCCAGCTCCTTAAACTGTTTAGCGGTGACCGCCTGAGAGTTTTCAGTATTTCCACCTACGTTGTGGACAGGAGCCGCTTTCACCTGTTGTTGCATGAATTGCATAAAGCCTCTGAACAGTTGATCATTCATCATTTGGTCAGTGTTGTTGTTTGCATGAGGATTGACACCTTCCTGATGCACATTATCCTGATTATTGATATGTGGTGAATCAACAGTCGTCTGTGGTCCATTGTTATTCTCAACATTCTCAGATGCCATTTTCAGATACTGCCACAAAATAAAAATTAATTGATATGTCATATATTATCCTTATATTACGACCGACCAATTAAATACCATGCAAATAAACTTAGGTATGTCATACTAGCGAAGGAATTTCCCGTCTCTCCCCTCCTAGTTCTATTCTCACATCTTAGCCAGGGATCATATCCCTAAGCTCTGATACCAACTGTGACGCCCCCAAAATTAGGTATACATCACCCATCTTGGGTCGTCAGATACATAGTACAGAATACAAATACAACTGTCGTGTACAATACGACAAAACATAAACTGTGAGTTTGAATACAAATATTATCTTCTAGAGAGTATTCATACTCAAAAGGAGTCCTCATTACATTTATTAACACACCATTACATAGAATAGTGAGGACTACTAACTAATACTATCATTCGGACCATCACTCCGTTCCCCGACTTGCCCCAGCTACGTTCTCATTTCCTGAAGAGAACAGTGAAAGAAAGGGTGAGCTCAACTAGCCCAGTAAGAAATATTATGACTAAGATAATGCAGAATAAATTATCATTAGCCTTCAACAATGTTAAACTGATAAAATATAATAGACATCAAGTTTAACTGTAGCGGAACAAGCAATCCATTAAAAGAGTCAAGTAGAAAATAAACTCTACTATCTTTTATGATTTAAAAAGTTTTTCAACACTGTGATCGCTGAGACTCAGCTTAATAAAATAATCCACATCATCGAATCACCCCTGCACTACGGCCAAGGATATTCGTGTATTCATTAATGGTCATGATCATGCCAACAACTGTCCATCAATGCACTACGGCCAATGAGGACTTTTACCACATCATTTGTAACATTACGGTCATGATTATACCGAATAATCCCTGGTCATAATCATACCAAGTCCATCTATGCACTACAGGCCACAGATGACTTTCAACATTTTATAAACATGAGGATGATGACAATGATATAAGAATTCAATAAAACAAGTTCAAGAATTAATTTATCCAAGAATTAACAACGTCCAAATTGTCAACATGATACTGCATTGTGGAGTAAAATTCAAGAATGCTTAGAAGAATATTTTCATGAAAAGATACTGGATGAAACGCAACTATCAAGGATATTCCACAAATTTCATGGAGTATAGAAGTCAAAACTTAACCAACTGAGTATAATAAAGAATGGAATAACAAAAGAAATCACCATGCATGCGATAGACCGCACAGACAGGTTATTCCAACAGAATAATAAATAATGGAACCAGGTCCGGCGTAAACGCACAGACAGGATATTCCGACAGAATAATAAATAATGGAACCAGGTCCGGTGTAAAACACACAGACAGGATATTCCAACAGAATAATAATAAAACGGAACCAGGTCCGGTGTAAAACACACAGACAGGATGTTCCAACAGAATAATAATAAAAACGGAACCAGGTCCGGTGTAAAACACACAGACAGGATGTTCCAACAGAATAATAGAAGAATGTCACCAAGTATAGGGTAGACCGCGTATACTGGTTATTCCAACAGAATAATAAAGAATGGAATAACAGAAGTTCTCTTCATGAATATAAAAGAAATAATATTCCCTACCTTAAAAGAACTGGATATTGGAAAAGTGATGTAGCAGAATACTTTTATTCTCTCTCTCTCTTATTCTCTCTATACTTTCTCTCTCTATAGCTTGAATGAATTCGTGAAAAATAATGAAGCCCTAGGCCTCTATTTATAGAAAAACTGAGGGTGGCTCTTGGTCTTAACGAAGGGTCAAATGACTCTTGGTCTTAACGAAGGGTCAAATGACTCTTGGTAATATTGAAGGGACAACTACTATTGACGAAAGTAATTACTATTGACCAAGGTAAATACTATTGACGAAGGTAATTACTATTGACCAAGGTAAATACTATTGACCAAGGTAAATACTATTGACGAAGGTAATTACTATTGACCAAGGTAAATACTATTGACGACGGTAATTACTATTGACGATGGTAATTACTATTGACGACGGTAATTACTATTGACGACGGTAATTACTATTGACGAAGAGACTCTTAGATGATGACATATGGCCCCCCATAAAATAACCAAACTTACCACAACGTCTCAATTATTGATAATATAACATATTATACAGATGATACTATGACAATAATTTAAGAGATATGATGCCGCAATTACTGTAGCAATAATTGAGTATAGCTGAGTGACTTCTCACGTAAGCATCAATAATCAATACCGTGTGCTACTATGCAACCACGCGTATTACTGTACTTTTACTACCGAGTAGTTCAACAGTTTTAACGATTTTAACGGTAACACCTCAGCCGTTATTTTTATAGAAAGATAATTCTGTCGTTTTCTCAATCCGACAATAATTCCGTTGTGGGGTCCACCAATGATTGTGCCGTCGTACGAATATTTCCCGACAAAAAGAATATTCCCCGACCAAACGAATATTTTATAACAACTTGCTTACTTTGCAAAATTTATAAATATTACCCACAACTATAACATTATATCAAATTAACTCCATAATATTCAAAAATGATATTTATAGAAAATTCATCTTTATTTATAAAAGTTGGGGTCTTACAACCTCCCCTTCTTATGAAATTTCGCCCTCGAAATTAGGGTACGTACCTGGTATGTCGAAGAGGTAAGGATACCTTGATTTCATTTCTGATTCTAACTCCCAAGTCATTTCCTCAACATCGTGGTTTCTCCACAAAACTTTGACTTGAGGTATAACCTTGGAGCGTAGAATATGTTCCTTCTTATCCAAGATTTGAACAGGAACTTCTTCATACGTCAAATCCTCCGCTATTTCGTCCGGTTCTAACTCAATAATGTGGTTCGGGTCTTCCACATATTTGCGTAACATGGATATGTGGAAAACGTTATGAACACGAGACATACTTGGCGGTAAAGCGAGTCTATAAGCCACAGTTCCTACTCGATCGAGGATTAAAAATGGACCGATGAATCGAGGATTTAGCTTTCCTCTCTTTCCAAATCTCGTAACTCCTTTCCATGGAGCAACACGTAAGAACACATGATCTCCTACATCAAATTCCACGTCCTTTCGATGAAGATCAGCATAACTCTTTTGTCGATCTTGTGAGGTTTTTATACGTTGTCGGATCGTTTGAATCTTTTCTGTAGTCATACGTACCAACTCCGGTCCCAACAACGTTGCTTCGCCCACCTCATCCCAGCATACTGGAGAACGACATTTTCTTCCATACAATGCTTCGAATGGAGCCATGCCAATACTTGCTTGATAACTGTTGTTGTAGGAAAACTCCACCAATGGTAAGAACTTGTCCCAACTTCCCTTGAAGTCAAAGACACAGAGTCTTAATAGATCTTCAAGAGTTTGAATAGTCCTCTCTGATTGTCCGTCCGTCTGAGGATGATATGCTGAACTAAATCGTAACTCCGTGCCCATAGCTTTTTGTAAACTAACCCAAAATCGTGAAGTGAATCTTGGGTCTCGATCAGAAACTATGGATACTGGCATACCATGCAGTCTTACAATCTCGTTTATGTACATACGAGCAAGACGTTCAAGTGTATAAGTTTCTCGTATCGGTAAGAAATGAGCAGACTTGGTCAATCTATCAACAATGACCCAAATCGCATCAATACCTTGAGAAACCCTAGGAAGACCGGTAACGAAATCCATGGTAATGTGCTCCCACTTCCATTCTGGAATTTCAAGTGGTTGCAATGGACCTTTTGGTACTTGATGCTCCGCTTTGACTCGTTGACAAGTTAGACACCTTGAGATAAACAACGCTATCTCTCTCTTCATATTGCTCCACCAAAATGTATGACGAAGATCATGATACATTTTGGTACTTCCAGGATGGATTGCAAACGGTGTGTTGTGCGCCTCCATCATGATTTCATACTTTAAATCAGGGTTGTTAGGAACACAAAGTCTGGAGTTGACTCGAAGTATTCCTTCTTCATCGATTCTTGCTTCCGGCATAGCACCTTCTTGCACTTTCTTCCTCATACGCATCAGCTCCAGGTCTGTAGCTTGAGCAGCTTTAACTTTATCGATTAAAGTCGGTTCTACTCGTATATTCGCCATCATCACATGGGTCCCTGGAGTCTTTAACTCTATCTCCATCCTTTGCAAGTCACACAAAATGGGCCTTTGCGTTGTTAATATTGCACTTGTACCCGCATATGATCTTCTACTCAATGCGTCAGCTACCACGTTCGCTTTTCCAGGATGGTATTGAATGGTATGATCATAATCTTTCAACAGTTCAAGCCAACGTCGTTGTCGCATGTTGAGTTCCTTTTGAGTGAAGAAATATTTGAGGCTTTTATGATCCGTAAAGATCTCCACTTTCTCCCCATACAAGTAATGCCTCCAAATTTTAAGTGCAAAGACAACAGCTGCCAACTCTAGATCATGAGTAGGATAATTCCTCTCATATTCCTTGAGTTGTCTTGATGCATAGGCTATGACTTTTCCATGTTGCATGAGAACGCATCCCAACCCTTTGCTCGAAGCATCACTGTAGATGACAAATCCCTCCGAGCCAGATGGTATTGTTAGAACAGGTGCTGAAATGAGTCTCCTCTTGAGTTCTTGAAAACTCTGCTCACATTCTTCGCTCCAACCAAACTTTGTATCTTTCCGAGTCAGCTGAGTTAATGGAGTAGCGATTCGAGAAAATCCTTCCACGAATCTCCGATAATAACCAGCTAAACCAAGAAAGCTACGTACCTCGGTCACTGATTTAGGTTGCTCCCAGCTTTGAATAGCTTCAATCTTTGCCGGGTCAACCGATATTCCACGACTTGATACTACGTGCCCAAGGAATGCTACCTCCTCCAGCCAGAACTCGCATTTCTTCAACTTGGCATAAAGCTTGTATTCACGAAGCTTTTGGAGTACCAGCCTCAAGTGTTGCTCATGATCTTCACGGCTTTTGGAATAAATAAGGATGTCATCAATAAAGACGACCACAAAGTGATCCAAATATTCCTTGAATACCCGGTTCATCATATCCATGAAGGCAGCAGGAGCATTAGTCAATCCAAAGGACATGACTAGGAATTCATAATGCCCGTACCGAGTTCTAAAAGCCGTCTTTGGAATATCCTCAGTTCTAACCTTCAGCTGATGATATCCAGAACGAAGATCGATCTTTGAAAAGAATTGTGCTCCTTGCAACTGGTCAAACAGGTCATCAATACGTGGCAATGGGTACCTGTTTTTGATGGTGACATGATTCAACTCCCGATAATCAATACAAAGTCGCATACTTCCATCTTTCTTCTTCACGAATAGAACAGGAGCACCCCAAGGAGAAGTACTAGGACGAATAAAGCCAATGTCTAACAATTCCTGCAGTTGGATCTTTAACTCCTGAAGTTCAATAGGAGCCATTCGATATGGGGCTTTGGAAATGGGTTTTGTACCGGGTTCAAGGTCGATACAAAATTCAATTTCACGCTCTGGGGGTAGGCCAGGAAGTTCTTCAGGGAATACGTCAGGGAATTTATTAACAATAGAAATATCATTCAAAACTGACGTATTTTTGTTTAGATCTGTGACATGAGCTAAGAAAGCTTGACATCCGTTTTTCAATAAACGAATAGCTTTATGGCTTGAGATGACAGCGATTGATTTTAATGGTTTGGTTGCTTGAATTCGCATAATAGGTCGATTAGGAATATGAAAGCTAACAACCTTACGAAAACAATCAATTTTTGCATAATGAGTAGTTAACCAATCAATCCCTAGAATCACGTCAAATGCAAGTATTTTTAATGAAATCAGATCGATAGGTAATGTGTGGGTACCAACTTGAACCAAACAAGACTTATAAACAGTGGAGGTAATGAAGGTTTCTCCCAACGGAGTTTCCACAGATAAGTCAAAGTCTAATTTCTCCGGAATCAAATTTAATCGATGAGCGCAAGTAGGAGAAATAAAAGAATGGGTTGAACCGGTATCAAATAAAGTATAAACTTCTTTAGAGTTTATGATAAGCTTACCCGTGATGACCTCATTCGGGTTCCTTGCTCTCTGGGAGTTCACAACAAACGCTCTCCCTTGCACAACCGGTTTTGACTTTTCTGGGACGGCTTTTGGTGCCTCCATCCTAGCTGAATTTGTCTTCGGTAAACGACAAAATCGGGCTAAATGACCTTCTCTTCCACAATTATAACATGCTTTGGACGGCATCGCGCAGTTTGGACTGATGTGCCCCTCCCCTCCGCATTTGAAACATATGATAGGTGGTCGTTCTCCTTCCTTAACGACAGGTGCTGGTGCTGACGTCTTTCCATCATTGTTGAATCTCCTCTTCTTGAAATGTCCATTCTTATTGTTTTGGCCCTGATTACCACCGAAGTGGTTACCATTTCTGGCCTGTTGATTCCCTCCACGCTTGTTGTCACCGCTTCGATGACTGCTCTCACTGGTATTATCATTTTGCCGGCTGCTCTCTTTTGGTTGCGTTGTCTCGTTATCGCGCTCCACCAACTGAGCCCTATTTACAACATCTGAATACAAACACAGTTTATGAGAAACAAGATGTTGACGTATCTCCGGCTTCAAACCTCTTAAAAACATCCGCGTCATTCTTTCTTCATTATCCACCAGGTGGGACGCAAACCGGGATAACTCCGCAAATTTTGCCTCGTACTGCGACACGGTCATATTATTCTGCTCCAATTTGATGAACTCCACCTCCTTCATGTGACGAATACTCTCGGGAAAGTATTTGTCGTTAAACAGCTCTTGGAACTTCTCCCAAGACATCTTCAGTGCGGCAGGTTGAGTACGCTTTATCGATTCCCACCAGTAATCTGCCTCTCCTCGCAACATAAAGGCGGCAAAGGGAACCTTTTGCTCCTCGGAGCAACCCAAGACATCAAATATCTTGGTGATCTGCTTTATCCATGTTTCAGCTACAAGTGGTTTGGGTTCTCCCTTAAACTCCGGTGGTCCCAGCTCCTTAAACTGTTTAGCGGTGACCGCCTGAGAGTTTCCAGTATTTCCACCTACGTTGTGGACAGGAGCCGCTTTCACCTGTTGTTGCATGAATTGCATAAAGCCTCTGAACATTTGATCATTCATCATTTGGTCAGTGTTGTTGTTTGCATGAGGATTGACACCTTCCTGATGCACATTATCCTGATTATTGATATGTGGTGAATCAACAGTCGTCTGTGCTCCATTGCTATTCTCAACATTCTCAGATGCCATTTTCAGATACTGCCACAAAATAAAAATTAATTGATATGTCATATATTATCCTTATATTATGACCGACCAATTAAATACCATGCAAATAAACTTAGGTATGTCATACTAGCGAAGGAATTCCCCGTCTCTCCCCTCCTAGTTCTATTCTCACATCTTAGCCAGGGATCATATCCCTAAGCTCTGATACCAACTGTGACGCCCCCAAAAATAGGTATACATCACCCATCTTGAGTCGTCAGATACATAGTACAGAATACAAATACAACTGTCGTGTACAATACGATAAAACATAAACTGTGAGTTTGAATACAAATATTATCTTCTAGAGAGTATTCATACTCAAAAGGAGTCCTCATTACATTTATTAACACACCATTACATAGAATAGTGAGGACTACTAACTAATACTATCATTCGGACCATCACTCCGTTCCCCGACTTGCCCCAGCTACGTTCTCATTTCCTGAAGAGAACAGTGAAAGAAAGGGTGAGCTCAACTAGCCCAGTAAGAAATATTATGACTAAGATAATGCAGAATAAATTATCATTAGCCTTCAACAATGTTAAACTGATAAAATATAATAGACATCAAGTTTAACTGTAGCGGAACAAGCAATCCATTAAAAGAGTCAAGTAGAAAATAAACTCTACTATCTTTTATGATTTAAAAAGTTTTTCAACACTGTGATCGCTGAGACTCAGCTTAATAAAATAATCCACATCATCGAATCACCCCTGCACTACGGCCAAGGATATTCGTGTATTCATTAATGGTCATGATCATGCCAACAACTGTCCATCAATGCACTACGGGCCAATGAGGACTTTTACCACATCATTTGTAACATTACGGTCATGATTATACCGAATAATCCCTGGTCATAATCATACCAAGTCCATCTATGCACTACAGGCCACAGATGACTTTCAACATTTTATAAACATGAGGATGATGACAATGATATAAGAATTCAATAAAACAAGTTCAAGAATTAATTTATCCAAGAATTAACAACGTCCAAATTGTCAACATGATACTGCATTGTGGAGTAAAATTCAAGAATGCTTAGAAGAATATTTTCTTGAAAAGATACTGGATGAAACGCAACTATCAAGGATATTCCACAAATTTCATGGAGTATAGAAGTCAAAACTTAACCAACTGAGTATAATAAAGAATGGAATAACAAAAGAAATCACCATGCATGCGATAGACCGCACAGACAGGTTATTCCAACAGAATAATAAATAATGGAACCAGGTCCGGCGTAAACGCACAGACAGGATATTCCGACAGAATAATAAATAATGGAACCAGGTCCGGTGTAAAACACACAGACAGGATGTTCCAACAGAATAATAATAAAACGGAACCAGGTCCGGTGTAAAACACACAGACAGGATGTTCCAACAGAATAATAATAAAAACGGAACCAGGTCCGGTGTAAAACACACAGACAGGATGTTCCAACAGAATAATAGAAGAATGTCACCAAGTATAGGGTAGACCGCGTATACTGGTTATTCCAACAGAATAATAAAAATGGAATAACAGAAGTTCTCTTCATGAATATAAAAGAAATAATATTCCTTACCTTAAAAGAACTGGATATTGGAAAAGTGATGTAGCAGAATACTTTTATTCTCTCTCTCTCTCTTATTCTCTCTATACTTTCTCTCTCTATAGCTTGAATGAATTCGTGAAAAATAATGAAGCCCTAGGCCTCTATTTATAGAAAAGCTGAGGGTGGCTCTTGGTCTTAACGAAGGGTCAAATGACTCTTGGTCTTAACGAAGGGTCAAATGACTCTTGGTAATATTGAAGGGACAACTACTATTGACGAAAGTAATACTATTGACCAAGGTAAATACTATTGACGAAGGTAATTACTATTGACCAAGGTAAATACTATTGACCAAGGTAAATACTATTGACGAAGGTAATTACTATTGACCAAGGTAAATACTATTGACGACGGTAATTACTATTGACGATGGTAATTACTATTGACGACGGTAATTACTATTGACGACGGTAATTACTATTGACGAAGAGACTCTTAGATGATGAAATATGGCCCCCATAAAATAACCAAACTTACCACAACGTCTCAATTATTGATAATATAACATATTATACAGATGATACTATGACAATAATTTAAGAGATATGATGCAGCAATTACTGTAGCAATAATTGAGTATAGCTAAGTGACTTCTCACGTAAGCATCAATAATCAATACCATGTGCTACTATGCAACCACGCGTATTACTGTACTTTTACTACCGAGTAGTTCAACAGTTTTAACGATTTTAACGGTAACACCTCAGCTGTTATTTTTATAGAAAGATAATTCTGTCGTTTTCTCAATTCGACAATAATTCCGTTGTGGGGTCCACCAATGATTGTGCCGTCGTACGAATATTCCCCGACAAAAAGAATATTTCCCGACCAAACGAATATTTTATAACAACTTGCTTACTTTGCAAAATTTATAAATATTACCCACAACTATAACATTATATCAAATTAACTCCATAATATTCAAAAATGATATTTATAGAAAATTCATCTTTATTTATAAAAGTTGGGGTCTTACAATGAACATGGCGATTTTTGAGGGTTTTCTTATTCACTTCATTATGACTTCTCTCCCTGCACAGTTTGATCCATTTAAGATCAATTGTGACACCCCCAAAATAGGTCTACACAACCCATCTTAGGTCGCCAAAAATACAACATTATTGACGCGAACTTTCCTATTATAACTATTAAATTGTCGTGTAAAATACGACGACACATATACTGTGAATTTCAATACAAATATTATAACGTATATATTATGATAATATTCATATTTAAATTATTACAATGCCATATAAAATACAACAACAAATATTTCAAGTCCTCAAAGGAACGCGAGAAGATTTTTGTTCTCCTCATTCTAATGGAGTGCATTTTTGACGCTTCCAAATTGGAGTTCACCTCACCCTATTGTTGTTAACCAAAATTAAATATTAAATTATGTATAAAATTCGTCACACACATTTTAAGTTCTCAGTACAATTATTATGCCACATCGTTTTATAACTTGATTAGGATTGCGACTAATTCAAAATACCACTTTATACCCATGTTCCCTCTGCTAGTCCTAGTTACACTTTTATTTTCTGAAAGGTATTGTGAAACAAAAGGGTGAGCACAAATAGCCCAGTAAAGAATATCATGACTTAAGATAAATAAATTATCAATAGCTTTCATCAATAATAAATCAGATATTGAGATCATATGGTGGATGATAAAAGTTTTCAACCATATTAGCAGTGGAATCAATAATCCATTAGAAGAGTCAAGTAGAACATAATGTCTACTATCCTCTCCAAATTAAAAGTCCATCATCAACATTTTATTCATATAACACTAATCAACAGTTCTTCATTGTACCCAAGATAAAGAGAATTTTCACCAACTGTCTTTACCTGAAACATCAAAGATCATGGTTATACCAATTCACAGTTCAGGTTTATAATTATGACATTAAATTCATCTTTGCACTACGGACCAAAGAGAATAACTGTAAAACTAATAATCAACAGTTCATCTTTACACTACGGGCCAGGAGGACTTTCACCACATCATTTGTCTGTAACAATATAGTTCATGATAATACTGTAAGACCCCAAGTTTTATGAATAAAGATTATTTTTCTCAAAATATATTTTTGAATATTATGGTGTGGATATGATATAATGTTATAGTTGTGGGTAATATTTATAAATTTTGCAAAGTAAGCAAGTTGTTATAAAATATTCGATTGGTCGGGGAATATTCATTTTAACAGGGAATATTCGTACGTCGGCACAATTATTGGTAGAACCCACAACGGAAGTATTGTCGTAGTTAAAAAACGACAGAATTATCTTTTTTAAAAAATAACGGTGAAAGTTTTACCGTTAAACTGTTGAACTACTCGGTAGTAAACGTACAGTAATACGCGTGGTTACATAGTAGCACACGATATTGATTATTGATGCTTACATGAGAAGTCACTCAATTATTGCTACAATAATAGTTGCATCATATCTCTCATTATTGATTCAATTATTATCACAGTATCATCTGCATAATATTTTATATTATTAAATCAATAATTGAGACGAAAAAGTTATTCATATTATTATTTGTAATATTGATGATGTCTAGAAGTTCTGTCAAAGAGAAGTTAGGTCATCTAATTGCGCGCCAATGGGGAGAAATCCTTATCGAAAAGCCCCCTCTTTCTTGGGAATGATCAGGTTGTTAAATATTGTGAGTTATAATATTAATGATGAATAAGTTCGTGTTGATTAAAGATACAATTGATAGTTCCATTGTGTTAGGATTATTAGTGTTAGTGGAAATTAACATTTATTTTGATAATAATTGATGTTTGGAGGATATATTGACCAATCGGGTAATTAATCGGATAAATGAGCAATTAATTGCTATTAATTCACATGCTTATAAATATTTATTCACATTTGTGTACTATTGATTCACATGTATGTACTATTAGGGGAGGTGGTGCAAGATTGATAATAATTGCATGACTAAATTAAAAATAGAGGTATAGATGAAGGTACTATACTGTAACTATTTTTTTCACATGTATAGAACTATTGATTCACATGAATATACTATTGATTCACATGATGTACTATTAGGAGAGGTGGTGCAAGTTTGATAATACTTGCAAGACTAAATTAAAAATGAAGGAAAAGATGAAGGTATTATACTATAATATTTCGAGCCCCAAAACGTGCAATTATCGAAACTATATTTTCCTAAAAATAGAAGCTCATTCTTCTTTTATTCTCACCAATTCACTAAGACTCACAAAAGCAATTATAGAGAGAGATGCTATAGAGAGAAAGAAGAAGAGAAGTCTGCTACCTCACTATTCCAGTATCCAGTCTTCTTCTGAGATAATGGATATTATGTTTTTTCAGTATTCATAAGGAATAATATTTTCTTCCATACTCTGTAATATGTGAGTAATATTATTTCGTCTCGTATTCCTGATTATACCCTCATTTTGTTAAAGTATTGCTTCTATACTCCGTGAAATTAGTAAAATATCCTTAAAATTTTCGTTTCATCTAGTATCGTTTCACAAGGATATTTTCTACACATTTTGTTAAATTTTAAGCTTTTCATGTCGGAGTATTGTCCATGAGTAGTATTCATTTATACGGTACTATTCATGGGGTACTATTCACAAAGTACTATTCACGGGTACTATTCACAAAGTACTATTCACGAAGTATTATTCATGAGTACAATTTATAAAGTATTATTCATGGGGCACTATTTCTGAAGTACTATTCACTCAGTTACTATTTACCCGGAGTACTATTCATGATAAAAATTGATTTTTTTTCGGTCCAAATCATTTTTGATACAATATTATTTTTGAATTTTACTCCACAAAGCAGTATCATGTTGACAATTTGGAAATTATTGAATTCTAGATAAATTAAATTATAAATCTTTAAAATTTATCCTTTACTTTTATTTAATTGAATTTTTATATCATTGTCATCATCCTCATGCTTATATTGTGATGAAAGTCATCTTTGACTTACGTGCATAGATGGACTGTTGATTGGTATGATTATGACCAGGAATCATTCGATATAATCATGACCCGTAATGTTATAAATAATGTGGTAAAAGTCCTCAGTGGCTCGTAGTGCATTGATGGACAGTTGTTGGTATGATTATGACCAGGGATTATTCGGTATGATTATGACCATTGGTGAAAACACGAATATCCTTGGCCCGTAGTGCATGGATAATTCGTGGTTGTGATACTATTTATTGAACTGAGTCTCAGCGATAAAATTGATGATAAACTCTTAAATCATAGAATATAGTAGATATCATGCTCTACTTAACTCTTCTAATGGATTGCTTGTTTCGCTACAGTTAAACTTGATGTTTATTGTATTTTATCAGTTTAACATTTTTGAAGGCTAACGATAATTTATTCTGCATTATCTTAGTCATAATATTTCTTACTGTGCTAGTTGAGTTCACCATTTGCTTTCATTGTTCTCTTCAGGAAATGAGAACATATCCGGGACTAGTTGGGAAATAGAGTGATGGTTCGAGATTGTGCATTAGTAGTCCTCACTATTCTGTGAAATAGTGTGATAGTATTGAGGACTTATTTTGAGTTTGAATACTGTCTAGAAGACAATATTTGTATTAAAACTCACAGCTCATGTTATATATTTAAGTTTGTATTTGTATTCTGTACCATGTATTTAGCAACTCAGAATGGGTGATGTATACCTATTTTAAGGGCGTCACAGTTAGTATCAAAGCTTAGGGATATGATTCATGGCTGAGATCTGAGACTAAAACTAGGAGGGGAGAGACGAGAAATTCCTTCGCTAGTATAACCTACCTAGGTTTATTTAGTATTTATTTGGTCGGTCAGAGTATAGGGATAATATGTGTCATGTCAATTAACTCTTATTTTGTGACAGTATTTAAAAATGGTATCCGAAAATGTTGAGATAAGCAATGAAGCACATGAGACCGTTGAGTCACCAACGATCAATACTCAGGATAATGTGCATCAAGATGGCAATAATCCTCAGGAAAATAACAACACCGACCAAACGATGAACGAAGGGATGTTCAGAGGCTTTATGCAATTTATGCAACATCAGGCGAGAGCGACACCTGTTCAAAATATAGGTGGAAACACTGGTAACTCTCGGATGATCACCGCTAAGCAGTTCAAGGAGTTAGAACCACCGGAGTTTTTGGGAGAGCCAAAACCACTTAAGGCAGAGGCGTGAATAAAGTAGATCACCAAGATATTTGATGTCTTGGGATGCTCCGAGGAGCAAAAGGTTCTATTTTCCACCTTCATGTTGCGAGGAGAGGCAGATTACTGGTAGGAATCTGTAAAGCGCACTCAACCTACCGCACTGAAGATGTCTTGGAAGAAGTTCCAAGAACTGTTCAACGACAAGTACTTTCCCAAAAGTATTCATCACATGAAGGAGGTAGAGTTCATCAAGCTAGACCAGAACAATATGACCGTGTCGTAGTACGAAGCTAAGTTTGTCGAGTTATCCTGGTTTGTGTCCCACTTGGTTGATAATGAGGAGAAAATGACGCAGATATTTCTAAGAGGTTTGAAACCCGAGATACGTCAATACCTAATTTTTCACAAACTGTGTTTGTATTTAGATGTTGTAAATAGGGCTCGGTTATTGGAGCGCGATAACGAGTCAACCCAACCAAGAGAGAGCAGTCGAAAAATGATAATACCAGTGGTAGCAGTCATCGAAGTGGTGACAATAAAAGTGGAGAGAATCAACATGCCAGAAATGGTAACCACTTCGGTGGAAATCATGGCCAAGATAATAGAAGTGGAAATTTCAAGAAGAGGAGATTCAACAATGATGGAAAGACGTCATCACTAGCACCTGTTGTTAATGAAGGGGAACGACAGCCAATCGTATGTTACAAATGCAGAGGGGAGGGACATATCAATCCGAACTATACGCAGCAATCCAAAGTGTGTTATAATTACGAAAGAGAAGGTCATCTAGCCCGATTTTGTCGTGCAGTAAAGCCAAGTCCAGCTAGGATGGAGGCACCAAAGGCCGTCCCAAAGAAGTCAAAGCCGGTAGTTCAAGGGAGAGCGTTTGTCATAACCTCTCAAAAAGCGAGGAACCCAAACGAAGTCATCACGGGTAAGCTAATCATAAACTCTAGCGAATTCTATACCTTATTTGATATCGATTCTACTCATTCTTTTATTTCTCCTACTTACGCTCAACTTTTAAATTTAACTCCGGAGAAATTAGACTTTGACTTATCTATTGAAACTCCGTTGGGAGAAACCTTCATTACATCCACTATTTATAAGTCTTGTTTGATTCAAATCGGTAACCGCATGTTTTCTATCGATCTTATCTCTTTGAAAATACTTGCATTTGATGTGATTTTAGGGATTGATTGGTTAAGTACTAATCATGCTAAAATCGATTGTTTTCGTAAGGTTGTTAGCTTTCATATTCCTAACCAACCTATTATGCGAATTCAAGCAACCAAATCACTAAAGTCAATCACTGTCATATCAAGCCATAAAGCTATTCGTTTATTGAAAAACAGATTTCAAGCTTTCTTAGCCCATGTCACGGATTTAAATAAAAATACGTCAGATTTGAATGATATTTCTATTGTTAAGAAATTTTCTGACGTATTCCCTGAAGAACTTTCTGGCCTACCCCCAGAGCGTAAAATCGAATTTTGTATCGACCTTAAACCCGGCACAAAACCCATTTCCAAAGCCCCATATCGAATGGCTCCTATTAAACTTCAGGAGTTAAAGATCCAACTGCAGGAATTGTTAGACATCAGTTTCATTTGTCCTAGTACGTCTCCTTGGGGTGCTCATGTTCTATTCGTAAAGAAGAAAGATGGAAGTATGCAACTTTGTATTGATTATCAAGAGTTGAATCATGTCACCATCAAAAATAAGTACCCGTTGCCTCGTATTGATGACCTGTTTGACCATTGCAAGGCACCGAATTCTTTTCAAAGATCAATCTTCAGATATCATCAGTTAAAGATTAAAACTAATGACATTCCAAAGACTACTTTTAAAACTCGGTACGGGCATTACGAATTCCTAGTCATGTCTTTTGGATTGACTAATGCTCCTGCTACCTTCATGGATATGATGAACCGAGTATTCAAGGAATATATGGATCACTTTGTGGTCATCTTTATTGATGACATCCTCATATATTCCAAAAGTCGTGAAGATCATGAACAACACTTTAGGCTGATACTCCAAAAGCTTCGTGAAAACAAGTGTTATGCCAAGTTGAATAAATGCGAGTTCTGGCTTGAGAAAGTAGCATTCCTTGGGCACTTGATATCAAATCATGGAATATCTGTTGACCCAGTAAAGATTGAAGCAATTCAAAGCTGGGAGCAACCTAAGTTAGTGACCGAAGTACGTAGCTTTCTCAACTTAGCTGGTTATTACTGGAAATTCGTAGAAGGGTTTTCTCGAATCGCTACTCCATTAACTCAGCTGACTCAGAAAGATACAAAATTCGGTTAGAGCGAAGAATGTGAGAAGAGTTTTCAAGAACTCAAGAGGAGACTCATTTCAGCACCTATTCTGATAGTACCATCTGGTTCGGAGGGATTTGTCATATACAACGATGCTTCAGGTAAAGGTTTAGGATGTGTTCTCATGCAATATGGGAAAGTCATAGCCTATGCCTCTCGACAACTCAAAAAATTTGAGAGGAATTATCCTACTTATGATCTAGAGTTGGCAGCTGTCGTTTTTACGCTTAAGATTTGGAGGCATTACTTGTATGGAGAGAAGGTAGAGATCTATACGGATCATAAAAGCCTCAAATATTTCTTCACTCAAAAGGAACTCAACATGCGGCAACGACGATGGCTTGAGCTGTTGAAAGATTACGATCATTCCATTCAATACCATCCTAGAAAAGTGAACGTAGTAGCTGACGCATTGAGTAGAAGATCATATGCGGGTACGAATGCGATATTGTCAACGCAAAGGCCCATTTTATATGATTTACAAAGGATGGAGATAGAGTTAAAGACTCCAGGGACCCATGTGATGATGGCGAATATACGAGTAGAATCGACTTTAATCGATAAAGTTAAAGCTGCTCAAGCTACAGGCCTGGAGCTGATGCGTATGAGGAAGAAAGTGCAAGAAGGTGCTATTCCGGAAGCAAGAATCGATGAAGAAAGAATACTTCGAGTCAACTCCAGACTTTGTGTTCCTAACGATTCTGACTTGAAGTTTAAAATCATGATGGAGGCGCACAACACACCGTTTGTAAACCATCCTGGGAGTACCAAAATGTATCGTGATCTTCGACATACATTTTGGTGGAGCAATATGAAGAGAGAGATAGAGGGGTTTATCTCAAAGTGTCTAACTTGTCAACGAGTCAAGCCAGAGCATCAAGTGCCAAAAGGTCCATTACAACCACTTGAAATTCTAGAATGGAAGTGGGAGTATATTACCATGGATTTCGTTACTGGTCTTCCCAAGGTTTCTCAAGGCATAGATGTGATTTGGGTCATTGTTGATAGATTGACCAAGTCTGCTCATTTCTTACCGATACGAGAAACTTATACACTTGAACGTCTTGCTACTATGTACGTAAACGAGATTGTAAGATTGCATGGTATTCCAGTATCCATAATTTCTGATCGAGACCCAAGATTCACTTCACGATTTTGGGTTAGTTTGCAAAAAGCTATGGGCACAGATTTACAATTTAGTTCGACATATCATCCTCAAACGGACGGGTAGTCGAAGAGGACTATTCAAACTCTTGAAGATTTATTAAGACTCTGTGTCCTTGACTTCAAAAGAAGTTGGGATAAGTTCTTACCATTGGTAGAATTTTTCTACAACAACAGTTATCAAGCAAGTATTGGCATGGCTCCATTTGAGGCGTTGTATGGAAGACAGTGTCGTTCTCCAGTATGCTGGAATGAGTTGGGTGAAGCAACTCTGTTGGGACCGGAGTTGGTATGTATAACAACGAAAAAGATTCAAATGATCCGACAACGTATAAAAATCTCACAAGATCGACAAAAGAGTTATGCTGATTGTAATACCACAATTTTTTTAATAAAAATGAGTTTTCTATAAATATCATTTTTAAATATTATGGAATGAATTTAATATAATGTTATAGTTGTGGGTAATATTTATAAATTTTGCAAAGTACGCAAGTTGGTGTATAATATTCGATTGGTCGGGGAATATTTGTTTGAACAAAGAATATTCGTACGACGGCACAATCATTGGTGGACCCCACAACGGAATTATTGTCGGATTAAGTAAACGACAAAAATATTTTATGAAAATAACGGCGGAAGTTTTACCGTTAATACTGTTGAACTACTCGGTAGTAAAAGTACAGTAATATGCGTGGTTGCATAGTAGCACGCGGTATTGATTATTGATGCTTATGTGATAAATCACTCAGTTTTATTTTATTAGTATTATTAATGTAATAAAATAGAAAAGCTTTTTATATAAAACAGAATACTTTTATAAAGTTATTCTATAAATAGAATATATTATATTTTATTATGCATAGTATTTGTATAGTGCATGTATAGTGTTTTGCATAGTAAAATCTTTTTATATAAAACAGAATACTTTTATAAAGTTATTCGTTTTATTAGATTATAAATAGAATATATTATATTTTATTTAAAAGATTTTACTTTAAATATGAATCGTCCGATTAAAAGTAAATCAATCTGGACCGTTCATGAATTAGTTACTATATAGTCCATTCTTCTATAAATAGAGACTCATTCCTTCATTATATCTTACGAATTCACTGAAACTCTAGAGAGAGAAATTATAGAGAGAAAGAAGAAAAGTATTCTGCTACTTCACTACTCCTATATCCAGTACTCTTCTTCTTAAGGTAAAGAGTATTATTTCTTTTGTATTCATGAAGAGAACTTATGTTATTCCATTATATATTATTATGTTGGAATAACCTGTATACGCGGGCTACCCTATACTTGGTGAAATTCTTCTGCTATTACATTCTTTATTATTCTATTGGAATATCCTGTATGTGCATTTTATGCTGAACCTGGTTTCATCTTTATTATTCTGTTGGAATATCCTATCTGTGCATTTACATCGGACCTGGTTCCATTATTTATTATTCTGTCAGAATATCCTTTCTATGCGTTTACGCCGGACCTGGTTCCATTATTTATTATTCTGTCGGAATATCCTGTCGGTGCGTTTATGCATGACCTAGTTCCGTTATTTATTATTTTGTTGGAATAACCTGTCTGTGTGGTCTATCGCATGCCTGGTGATTTCTTTTGTTATTCCATTCTTTATTATACTCAGTTGGTTAAAGTTTTGGCTTTTATACTCCATGAAATTAGTGGAATATCCTTGATATTTGCGCTTCATCCAGTATATTTTCATGAAAATATTCTTCTGAGCATTCTTGAATTTAACTCCACAAAGCAGTATCATGTTGACAATTTGGACGTTATTGGTTCCTGGATAAACTAATTCTTGAACTTGTTTTATTGAATTCTTATGTCATTGTCATCATCCTCATGTTTATATTTTGTTGAAAGTCATATGTGGCATGTAGTGCATAGATGGACTTGGTATGATTATAACCAGGAATTTTTCGGTGTAATCATGACCATAATATATGGTAAAAGTCCTCATTGGCCCGTAGTGTATTGATGGATAGTTGTTGGCATGATCATGACCATTGATGAATACACAAATATCCTTGGCCCGTAGTGCATGGATAATTTATGGTCGTGATACTAATGAATATCCTTGGCCGTAGAGCAGGGATGATGTGGTTTATTTATTGAGCTGAGTCTCAGCGATAAAAGTAATGAAAAACTTTTTAAATCATAAAAGATAGTAGATGTTATTCTCCACTTGACTCTTTTAAGGGATAGCTTGTTCCGCTGCAGTTAAACTTGATGTTTGTTATATTTTATCAATTTAACACTATTGAAGGCTAATGATAATTTATTCTGCATTATCTTAGTCATAATATTTCTTACTGGGCTAGTTGAGCTCACCCTTTTGCTTTTATTGTTCTCTTCAGGAAATGAGAACGTAGCAGGGACTAGTCGGGGAACGGAGTGACGGTTCAGATGATAGCATTAGTAGTCCTCACTATTCTATGAAATAGTTTGAAAATAAATGTATTGAGGACTTATTTTGAGTTTGAATCCTGTTTAGAAGAAAGTGTTGTATTTAAACTCACAGCTTATGTTTTGTCGTATTTTACACGACAGTTGTATAATTAAGTTTTATTTGTATTTTGTACCATGTATTTGACGACTCAGAATAGGTGATGTATACCTACTTTGGGAGCGTCATAGTTGGTATCAGAGCTTAGGAATATGATTCCTGGCGAAGATGTGAGACTAGAACTAGGAGGGGAGAGACGGGAAATTCCTTCGCTAGTATGACCTACTTAAGTTTATTTGATATTTAATTGGTCGATCAGAGTATAGGGATATTATGTTACATGGCAATTAACCTTTGTTTTGTGGCAGTTTCTGAAAATGACATCCGAGAATGTTGAGAATAGCAATGGAGCACAGGAGACCGTTGAGGTTCCACATATCAATAATCAGGATAATGTACATCAGGAAGGTGACAATCCTCATGCAAACAACAACACTGACCAAATGATGAATGATAGAATGTTCAGAGGCTTTATGCAATTCATGCAACATCAGGCGAGAGAGGCTCCTGTCCAAAATGTAGGTGAAAACACTGGAAACTCTCGGACGGTCACCGCTAAGCAGTTCAAGGAGCTGGGACCACCGGAGTTTATTGGAGAGCCAAAACCACTTAAGGCGGAAATATGGATCAAGTAGATCACCAAGATATTTGATGTATTGGGATGCTCTGAGGAGCAAAAGGTTCCCTTTGCCACCTTTATGTTGCAAGGAGGGGCAGATTACTGGTGGAAATCGGTAAAGCGTAATCAACCTGGCGCATTGAGGATGTCTTGGGAGAAGTTTAAAGAACTGTTCAATGACAAGTACTTTCTCGAAAGTATTTGTCACATGAAGGAGGTAGAGTTCATCAAGTTGGAGCAGAATAATATGACTGTGTCGCAGTACGAAGCTAAGTTTGTCGAGTTATCCCAGTTTGCATCCCACTTGGTTGATAATAAAGAGAGAATGACGCGGATATTTTAAGAGGTTTGAAACCAGAGATACGTCAATATCTTATTTCTCATAAACTGTGTTTGTATTCAGATGTTGTAAATAGGGCTCAGTTATTGGAGCACGATAACGAGTCAACTCAACCAAGAGAAAGCAGCCGACTAAATGATAATACCAGTGAGAACAGTCATAGAAGCGGTGACAACAAGCGTGAAAGGAATCAACATGCCAAAAATGGTAACCACTTCGGTGGTAATCATGGCCAAAATAATAAGAATGAACATTTCAAGAAGAGGAGATTCAACAATGATGGAAAGACGTCAGCACCAACACCCGTTGTTAAGGAAGGAGAACGACCACCTATCATATGCTTCAAATGTGGAGGGGAGGGACATATCAGTTCAAACTGCGCCAAAGCATGTTATAATTGTGAAAAAGAAGGTCACCTAGCCCGATTTTATCGTGCACCAAAGACAAGTCCAGTTGGAACGATGACACAAAATATCGTCCCAAACAAGTAAAAACTAGTAGTTCAAGGGAGAGCTTTTGTTGTGACCTCTCAGAAAGCAAGGAACCCGAACGAGGTCATCACGGGTAAGCTTATCATAAACTCTAACGAAGTCTATACCTTATTTGATACCGGTTCTACCCATTCTTTTATTTCTCCTACTTGCGCTCAACGATTAAATTTGACTCCGAAAAAATTAGACTTTGACTTATCTGTAGAAACTCCGTTGGGAGAAACCTTCATTACATCCACTGTTTATAAGTCTTGTTTGATTCAAATTGGTACCCTCACATTACCTGTCGATTTTATTTCATTGAAAATACTTGCATTTGATGTGATTCTAGGGATTGATTGGTTAACTACTCATCATGCAAAAATTGACTGTTTTCGTAAGGTTGTTAGCTTTCATATTCCTAATCAACCTATTATGCGAATTCAAGCGACCAAACCATTAAAATCAATTACGGTCATCTCAAGCCATAAAGCTATTCGTTTATTAAAAAATGGATGTCAAGCTTTCTTAGCTCATGTCACAGATTTAAACAAAAATACGTCAAATTTGAATGATATTTCTATTCTTAATAATTTTCCTGACGTATTCCCTGAAGAACTTCATGGCCTACCCCCAGAGCGTGAAATTGAATTTTGTATTGACCTTGAACCTGGTACAAAACCAATTTCCAAAGTCCCATATCGGATGGCTCCTTTTAAACTTCAGGAGTTAAAGACCCAATTGCAGGAATTATTAGATATCGGTTTCATTCGACCTAGTACTTCTTCTTGGGGTGCTCCTGTTCTATTCGTGAAGAAGAAGATGGAAGTATGCGACTTTGTATTGATTATCGGGAGTTGAATCATGTCACCATCAAAAATAAGTACCCGTTGCCTCGCATTGATGACCTGTTTGACCAGTTGTAAGGAGCACAATTCTTTTTAAAGATCGATCTTCGTTCTAGATATCATCAGCTGAAGGTTAGAAGTGAGGATATTCCAAAGACTGCCTTCAGAACTCGGTACGGGCATTATGAATTCTTAGTTATGTCTTTTGGATTGACTAATGCTCCTACTGCCTTCATGGATATGATGAACAGAGCATTCAAGGAATATTTGGATCACTTTATGGTCATCTTTATTGATGACATCCTTATTTATTTCAAAAGCCGTGAAGATCATGAGCAACACTTGAGGCTGGTACTCCAAAAGCTTCGTGAAAACAAGCTTTATGCCAAGTTAAAGAAATGAAAGTTCTGGCTTGAAGAAGTAGCATTCCTTGGGCACGTAGTATCAAGTCATGGAATATCTGTTGACCCGACAAAGATTGAAGCTATTCAAAGCTGGGAGCAACCCAAATCAGTGACCGAAGTACGTAGCTTTCTCGGTTAACTGGTTATTATCGGAGATTCGTAGAAGGATTTTCTCGAATCGCTACTCCACTAACTCAACTGACTCGGAAAGATACAAAATTCGGTTGGAGCGAGGAATGTGAGAATAGTTTTTAAGAACTCAAGAGAAGACTCATTTCAGCACCTGTTCTGACCATACCATCTGGCTCGGAGGGATTTGTCATCTACAGTGATGCTTCGGGTAAAGGGTTAGGATGTGTTCTCATGCAACATGGAAAAGTCATAGCCTATACCTCTTGAAAACTCAAAGAATATGAGAGGAATTATCCTACTCATGATCTAGAGTTGGCAGCTGTTGTTTTCGCACTTAAAATTTGGAGGCATTACTTGTATGGGGAGAAAGTGGAGATCTTTACGGATCATAAAAGCCTCAAATATTTCTTCACTCAAAAGGAACTCAAAATGTGACAACGACGTTGGCTTGAACTGTTGAAAGATTATGATCATACCATCTAATACCATCCTGGAAAAGTGAAAGTGGTAGCTGACGCATTGAGTAGAAGATCATATGCGGGTACGAGTACGATATTGTCAAAGCAAAGGCTCATTTTGTGTGACTTGCAAAGGATGGAGATAGAGTTAAAGACTCTAGGGACCCATGTAATGGTGGCGAATATACGAGTAGAACCGACTTTAATCGATAAAGTTAAAGCTGCTCAAACTATAGACCTGGAGCTGATGCGTATGAGAAAGAAAGTGCAAGAAGGTGCTATGCCGGAAGCAAGAATCGATGAAGAGGGAATACTTCGAGTCAACTCCAGACTTTGTGTTCCTAATGACCCTGATTTAAAGTATAAAATCATGATGAAGGCGCACAACACACCGTTTGTAATCCATCCTGGGAGTACCAAAATGTATCGTGATCTTCAACATACATTTTGGTGGGGCAATATGAAGAGAGAGATCGCGCTGTTTATCTCAAGGTGTCTAACGTGTCAACGAGTCAAGGCGGAGCATCAAGTACCAAAAGGTTCATTGCAACCACTTAAAATTCCAGAATGGAAGTGGGAGCACATTATCATGGATTTCGTTACCGGTCTTCCCAAGGTTTCTCAAGGCATAGATGCGATTTGGGTCATTGTTGATAGATTGACCAAGTCGGCTCATTTCTTACCTATACGAGAAACTTATACACTTGAACGTCTTGCTCGTATGTACATAAACAAGATTGTAAGATTGCATGGTATGCCAGTATCCATAGTTTCTGATCGAGACCCAAGATTCACTTCATGATTTTGGGTTAGTGTGCAGAAAGCTATGGGCAAGAATTTACGGTTTAGTTCGGTATATCATCCTCAAACGAACAGGAAGTCGGAGTGGACTATTCAAACTCTTAAAGATCTATTAAGACTCTGTGTCCTTGACTTCAAGGGAAGTTGGGATAATTTCTTACCATTGGTCGAGTTTTTCTATAACAACAGCTATCAAACAAGTATTGTCATGGCTCCATTCGAAGTGTTGTGTGGAAGAAAGTGTCGTTCTCCAGTATGTTGGGACGAGGTGGGTGAAGCAACGTTGTTGGGACCGGAGTTGGTACGAATGACTACGGAAAAAATTCAAACGATCCGACAACATATAAAAAACTCACAAGATCGACAAAAGAGTTATGCTGATCTTCATCGAAAAGATGTGGAATTCGATATTGGAGATCATGTGTTGTAACGTGTTACTGCATGAAAAGGAGTTACGAGATTTGGAAAGAGAAGAAAACTCAATCCTCGATTCACTGGCCCATTTTTAATTCTCGATAGAGTAGGAACTGTGGCTTATAGACTCGCTTTACCGCCAAGTATGTCTCGTGTTCATAACGTTTTTCACATATCTATGTTACGTAAATATATAAAAGACCCACACCACATTATTGTGTTAGAACCGGACGAAATAGCAGAAGATTTAATGTATGAAGAGGTTCATGTTCAAATCTTGGATAAGAAGGATCATGTTCTACGCTCCAAAGTTATACCTCAAGTTAAAGTTATGTGGAGGAACCACGATGTTGAGGAAATGACCTGGGAGTTAGAATCTGAAATGAAATCAAGGTATCCTTACCTCTTCGACATATCAGGTACGTACCCTAATTTCGAGGGCGAAATTTCATAAGAAGGGGAGGTTGTAAGACCCCAATTTTTTTTTAATAAAGATGAGTTTTCTATAAATATCATTTTTAAATATTATGAAATGAATTTGATATAATGTTATAGTTGTGAGTAATATTTATAAATTTTGTAAAGTACGTAAGTTGGTGTATAATATTCGATTGGTCGGGGAATATTCGTTTGAATAGAGAATATTCGTACGACGGCACAATCATTGGTGGACCCCACAACAGAATTATTATCGGATTGAGAAAATGACAAAAATATTTTATGAAAATAATGGCGAAAGTTTTATCGTTAATACTGTTGAACTACTCGGTAGTAAAAGTACAGTAATACGCGTGATTGCATAGTAGCACGCGGTATTGATTATTGATGCTTATGTGATAAGTCACTCAGTTTTGTTTTATTAGTATTATTAATGTAATAAAACAGAAAAGCTTTTTATATAAAACAGAATACTTTTATAAAGTTATTCTATAAATAGAATATATTATATTTTATTATGCATAGTATTTGCATAGTGCATGTATAGTGTTTTGCATAGTAAAATTTTTTTATATAAAACAGAATACTTTTATAAAGTTATTCGTTTTATTAGATTATAAATAGAATATATTATATTTTATTTAAAAGATTTTACTTTAAATGTGGATCGTCCGATTAAAAGTAAATCAATGTGGACCGTTCATGAATTAGTTACTATGCAGTCCATTCTTCTATAAATAGAGGCTCATTCCTTCATTATTTCTTACGAATTCACTGAAACTCTAGAGAGAAAAATTATAGAGAGAAAGAAGAAAAGTATTCTGCTACTTCACTACTCCTATATCCAGTACTCTTCTTCTTAAGGTAAGGGGGTATTATTTCTTTTGTATTCATGAAGAGAACTTATGTTATTCCATTATTTATTATTATGTTGGAATAACCTGTATACGCGGGCTACCTTATACTTGGTGAAATTCTTCTTTTATTCCATTCTTTATTATTCTGTTAGAATATCTTGTCTGTGTATTTTACGCCGGACCTGGTTTCATCTTTATTATTCTATTGGAATATCATGTCTGTGCGTTTACGCCGGACCTGGTTCTATTATTTATTATTCTGTCGGAATATCCTGTCTGTGCGTTTACGCCGGACCTGGTTCAATTATTTATTATTCTGTCAGAATATCTTGTCGGTGCGTTTACGTATGACCTGGTTCCTTTATTTATTATTCTGTTGGAATAACCTGTCTGTATGGTCTATCGCATGCCTGGTGATTTCTTTTGTTATTCCATTCTTTATTATACTCAGTTGGTTAAAGTTTTGGCTTTTATATTCCACGAAATTAGTGGAATATCCTTGATATTTGCGCTTCATCCAGTATATTTTTATGGATATATTCTTCTGAGCATTCTTAAATTTTACTCCACAAAGCAGTATCATGTTGACAATTTGGACGTTATTGGTTCCTGGATAAACTAATTCTTGAACTTGTTTTATTGAATTCTTATATCATTGTCATCATCCTCATGTTTATATTTTGTTGAAAGTCATTTGTGGCATGTAGTGCATAGATGGACTTCGTATGATTATAACCAGGAATTTTTCGGTGTAATCATGACCGTAATATGTGGTAAAAGTCCTTATTGGCCCGTAGTGCATTGGTAGACAGCTGTTGGCATGATCATGACCATTGATGAATACACAAATATCCTTGGCCCGTAGTGCATGGATAATTTGTGGTCGTGATACTAATGAATATCCTTGGCCGTAGAGCAAGGATGATGTGGTTTATTTATTGAGCTGAGTCTCAACAATAAAAGTAATGAAAAACTTTTTAAATCATAAAAGATAGTAGATGTTATTCTCTACTTGACTCTTTTAATGGATAGTTTGTTTTGCTGCAGTTAAACTTGATGTTTGTTATATTTTATCAGTTTAACACTGTTGAAGGCTAATGATAATTTATTCTGCATTATCTTAGTCATAATATTTCTTACTGGGCTAGTTGAGCCCACTCTTTTGCTTTCATTGTTCTCTTTAGGAAATGAGAACGTAGCGGGGACTAGTCGGGGAACGGAGTGACGGTTCAGATGATAGCATTAGTAGTCCTCACTATTCTATGAAATAGTGTGAAAATAAATGTATTGAGGACTTATTTTGAGTTAGAAACCTGTTTAGAAGAAAGTGTTGTATTTAAACTCACAGCTTATATTTTGTCGTATTTTACACGATAGTTGTATAATTAAGTTTTATTTGTATTTTGTACCATGTATTTGACGACTCAGAATAGGTGATGTATACCTATTTTGGGGGCGTCACACTGATCTTCATCGAAAGGACGTGGAATTCAATATTGGGGATCATGTGTTGCTCCATGGAAGGGAGTTATGAGATTTGGAAAGAGAGGGAAGCTCAATCCTCGATTCATTGGCACATTTATAGTCCTCAATCGAGTAGGAACTGTGGCCTATAGACTCGCCTTACCGCCAAGTATGTCTCATGTTCATAATATTTTTCACATATCTATGTTACATAAATATGTGAAAGACCCTAACCAAATTATTGAATTAGAACCGGACGAGATAGCAGAAGATTTATCGTATGAAGAGGTACCTGTTAAAATCTTGGATAAGAAGGATCATATTCTACGCTCCAAGGTTATACCTCAAGTTAAAGTTTTGTGGAGAGACCACGATGTTGAGAAAATGACCTAGGAGTTAGAATCTGAAATGAAGTCAAGGTATCTTCACCTCTTCGATATACCAGGTACGCACCCTAATTTTGAGGATGAAATTTCATAAGAAGGGGATGTTTTAAGACCCCAAGTTTTATGAATAAAGATTAATTTTTCTCAAAATATATTTTTGAATATTATGGTGTGGATATGATATAATGTTATAGTTGTGGGTAATATTTATAAATTTTGCAAAGTAAGCAAGTTGTTATAAAATATTCGATTGGTCGGGAAATATTCATTTTAATAGGGAATATTCGTACGACGGCACAATTATTGGTGGACCCCACAACAGAAGTATTGTCGTTGTTAAAAACGACAGAATTATCTTTTTATAAAAATAACGGCGAAAGTTTTACCGTTAAACTGTTGAACTACCCGATAGTAAAAGTACAGTAATACGCATGGTTGCATAGTAGGACACGATATTGATTATTGATGCTTATGTGAGAAGTCACTCAATTATACTCAATTACTGCTACAGTAATTGCTGCATCATATCTCTCATATTATTGATTCAATTATTGTCATAGTATCATCTGCATAATATTTATTATTATTAAATCAATAACTGAGACGACAAAGTTATTCATATTATTATTTGTAATATTGACGATGTCTAGAAGTTCTGTCGAGGAGAGGTTAGGTCATCTTATTGCGCGCCAATAGGGAGAAATTCTTATCGAAAAGCCCCCTCTTTCTTGGAAATGATCTGGTTGTTAAATATTGTGAGTTATAATTAATAATGAATAACTTCGTGTTGATTAAAGATGAAATTGATAGTTCCATTGTGTTGGGATTATTAGTGTTAGTGGAAATCGATATTTATTTCGATAATAATTGATGTCTAGAGGATATATTGACCAATCGGGTAATTAATCGAATAAATGAGCAATTAATTGCTATTAATTCACATGCTTATAACTATTTGTTCGCATGTGTGTACTATTGATTCACATGCATGTACTATTAGGGGAGGTGGTGCAAGATTGATAATACTTGCATGACTAAATTAAAAATGGAGTTATAGATGAAGGTACTATACTGTAACTATTTTTTTTACATGTATAGAACTATTGATTCACATGAATGTACTATTGGTTCACATTATGTACTATTAGGGGAGGTGGTGCAAGTTTGATAATACTTGTAGGACTAAATTAAAAATGATGGAAAAGATGAAGGTATTATACTATAATATTTTGAGCTCTAAAATGTGCAATTATCGAAATTATATTTTTCTATAAATAGAAGCTCATTCTTCTTTCATTCTCACCAATTCACTAAGACTCACAAGAGCAATTATAGAGAGAGAAACTATAGAGAGAAAGAAAAAGAGAAGTATGCTACCTCACTATTCCAGTATCCAGTCTTCTTCTGAGGTAAGGGATATTATATTTTTTCAGTATTCATAAGGAATAATATTTTTTTTCATACTCTGTAGTATGTGAGTAATATTATTTCGTCTCGTATTCCTGATTATACCCTCATTTTGTTAAAGTATTGCTTCTATACTCCGTGAAATTAGTAGAATATCCTTGAAATTTGCGCTTCAGCTAGTATCGTTTCACAAGAATATTTTCTACACATTCTTGTTAAATTTTAAGCTTTTCATGCTAAGGTACTGTCCATGAGTAGTATTCATTTATACGGTACTATTCACGGAGTACTATTCACAAAGTACTATTCATGGGTACTATTCATAAAGTACTATTTACGAGTACTATTCACGAAGTACTATTCACGAGTACTATTTATAAAGTACTATTCACGGGGTACTATTTCCGAAATACTGTTCACAGGGTACTATTCATCCGGAGTACTATTCATGATAAAAATTTATTTCTTTTCGGTCCAAATCATTTTTGATACAATATTATTCTTAAATTTTACTCCACAAAACAGTATCATGTTGACAATTTGGACATTATTGAATTCTGGATAAATTAAATTATAAATCTTTAAAATTTATCATTTGCTTTTTTTTAATTAAATTCTTTATCATTGTCATCATCCTCATGCTTATATTGTGATGAAAGTTATCTTTGGCTTACGTGCATAGATGGACTATTGATTGGTATGATTATGACCAGGAATCATTCGGTATAATCATGATCCGTAATGTTACAAATTATGTGGTAAAAGTCCTTAATGGCCCGTAGTGCATTGATGGACAATTGTTGGTATGATTATGACCAGGGATTATTCGATATGATCATGACCATTGGTGAAAACATGAATAACATTGGCACGTAGTGCATGGATAGTTCGTGGTTGTGATACTATTTATTGAACTGAGTCTCAGCGATAAAATTGATGATAAACTCTTAAATCGTAGAAGATAGTTCGAGATGGTGCATTAGTAGTCCTCACTATTCTGTGAAATAGTGTGATAGTATTAAGGACTTATTTTGAGTTTGAATACTGTCTAGAAGACAATATTTGTATTAAAACTCACAGCTCATGTTGTATTTTTAAGTTTGTATTTGTATTCTGTATCATGTATTTGGCGACTCAGAATGGGTGATGTTGTGAGACCCCAAATTTTATGAATAAAGAATTAATTTTCTCAAAATATTTTTTTTGAATATTATGGTGTGGATTTGATATAATGTTATAGTTGTGGATAATATTTATAAATTTTGCAAAGTAAGCAAGTTGTTATATAATATTCGATTGGTCAGGGAATATTCGTTTTAACAGGGAATATTCGTACGACGGCACAATCATTGGTGGAACCCACAACGGAATTATTGTCGGAATGAGAAAACGACAGAAATATTTTTTATAAAAATAACAGCGAAAGTTTTACCGTTAAACTGTTGAAATATCTGATGATAAAAGTACAGTAATACGCGTGGTTGCATAGTAGCACACAGTATTGATTATTGATGATTACGTGAGAAGTCACTCAGTTTTATTCAATTATTGCTACAGTAATTGCTGCATAGTATCTCACGTTATTGGATTCAATTATTGTCGATATTTTTTTATATTATTAAATCAATAATTGAGACGATACAGTTATTCATATTATTATTTGCAATATTGACGATGTCTAGAAAGTTCTATCGAGGAGAGGTTTGGTCACCTAATTGCGCACCAATAGGGAAAAATCCTTATCGAAAAGCCCCCTCTTTCCTGGGAATGATCTGGTTGTTAAATATTGCGAATAATAATAATGATGAATACATGTTGTTAAAAATATTGAAGGGATTTTTATGAAGTATTTGATGTAAATTTTGCTTATTTTATGGACCCTCATTTACCCATTTTTCAAAATTATCGGTAGAAAGCTATTCTGTATATATATAATATGATGTGACCCACCTATGATGGTGACATGTTGGTGGGAGGAAAACATGTGGGGCCCACGAGTGGAAGAAAAATGAAATGGGAAGGAAATTGGTTTTCACGGGTGGAATAAGGGTGGAATGTTATATATATATATATATATATATATATATATATATATATATATATATATATATATATATATATATATATATAAGTTCTGTTTTTTATGAAAAATAGAATATATTATATTTTATTATGTATAGTATTTGTATAGTGCCTGCATAGTATTTGCATAGTAAAATCAAAATAAAATTTTTGCCCGTGAATTGAATTCGTCTGATTTCTTCTGTGCGTCCGTGAGAAAAATTCAAATAGTATCATTTCCATTCTCCTATAAATAGGTTGCTTAGTTAGAATTGAAAATCACACCAGAATCAGAGAATTCTTCTTCTATAATATTGAGTGTATTTCTTTCGAGTTTTAGAAAGTTTTGTGCGTATAAAATAGTGAAAATTTTCTTCAAGAAAATATCTGTTATACCAGTCAGAAATTTTCTATTTTTGAGGTAAGGGGTATTATTTATTTCACATTCTGAAAGAGATATTATTTTTCGTATTCGTATGAATATTATTTCCGTTCAATATTCATAAGAAAAATTTATTTCGTTCAATATTCGCAAGAAATATTATATTTGTTTAATATTCGTAATGAATATTATTTTCGTTTAATATTCGTAATGAATATTATTTTCGTTTAATATTCGTAAGGGATGTTATTTTTATTCAATATTTGTGACAACCCCAAAATAGGTCCATTCCATCCAACCTATTCTGAGTCGCCAAATACATGGTACAGAAAATAACTACAACTTTATTACAACAATTGTCGTGCAAAATACAACAACACATATGCTGTGAGTTTGGATACAAATATATACCAAATGTGACTCATGTCCCAACCGTGGACAGCACCTCACAATGACACCTTACATAAAGGTATAGTCAAAAACTGTATGACACCTTACATAATATCTTGGTGATCTGCTTTATCCATGTTTCAGCTACAAGTGGTTTGGGTTCTCCCTTAAACTCCGGTGGTCCTAGCTCCTTAAACTGTTTAGCGGTGACCGCCTGAGAGTTTCCAGTATTTCCACCTACGTTGTGGACAGGAGCCGCTTTCACCTGTTGTTGCATGAATTGCATAAAGCCTCTGAACATTTGATCATTCATCATTTGGTCAGTGTTGTTGTTTGCATGAGGATTGACACCTTCCTGATGCACATTATCCTGATTATTGATATGTGGTGAATCAACAGTCGTCTGTGCTCCATTGCTATTCTCAACATTCTCAGATGCCATTTTCAGATACTGCCACAAAATAAAAATTAATTGATATGCCATATATTATCCTTATATTATGATCGACCAATTAAATACCATGCAAATAAACTTAGGTATGTCATACTAGCGAAGGAATTCCCCGTCTCTCCCCTCCTAGTTCTATTCTCACATCTTAGCCAGGGATCATATCCCTAAGCTCTGATACCAACTGTGACGCCCCCAAAATTAGGTATACATCACCCATCTTGGGTCGTCAGATACATAGTACAGAATACAAATACAACTGTCGTGTACAATACGACAAAACATAAACTGTGAGTTTGAATACAAATATTATCTTCTAGAGAGTATTCATACTCAAAAGGAGTCCTCATTACATTTATTAACACACCATTACATAGAATAGTGAGGACTACTAACTAATACTATCATTCGGACCATCACTCCGTTCCCCGACTTTCCCCAGCTACGTTCTCATTTCCTGAAGAGAACAGTGAAAAAAAGGGTGAGCTCAACTAGCCCAGTAAGAAATATTATGACTAAGATAATGCAGAATAAATTATCATTAGCCTTCAATAATATTAAACTGATAAAATATAATAGACATCAAGTTTAACAGTAGCGGAACAAGCAATCCATTAAAAGAGTCAAGTAGAAAATAAACTCTACTATCTTTTATGATTTAAAAAGTTTTTCAACACTGTGATCGCTGAGACTCAGCTTAATAAAATAATCCACATCATCGAATCACCCCTGCACTACGGCCAAGGATATTCGTGTATTCATTAATGGTCATGATCATGCCAACAACTGTCCATCACTGCACTACGGCCAATGAGACTTTAACCACATCATTTGTAACATTACGGTCATGATTATACCGAATAATCCCTGGTCATAATCATACCAAGTCCATCTATGCACTACAGTCCACATATGACTTTCAACATTTTATAAACATGAGGATGATGACAATGATATAAGAATTCAATAAAACAAGTTCAAGAATTAATTTATCCAAGAATTAACAACGTCCAAATTGTCAACATGATACTGCATTGTGGAGTAAAATTCAAGAATACTTAGAAGAATATTTTCATGAAAAGATACTGGATGAAACGCAATTATCAAGGATATTCCACAAATTTCATGGAGTATAGAAGTCAAAACTTAACCAACTGAGTATAATAAAGAATAGAATAACAAAAGAAATCACCATGCATGCGATAGACCGCACAGACAGGTTATTCCAACAGAATAATAAATAATGGAACCAGGTCCGGCGTAAACGCACAGACAGGATATTCCGACAGAATAATAAATAATGGAACCAGGTCCGGTGTAAAACACACAGACAGGATGTTCCAACAGAATAATAACAAAGACGGAACCAGGTCCGGTGTAAAACACACAGACAGGATGTTCCAACAGAATAATAAAAAAACGGAACCAGGTCCGGTGTAAAACACACAGACAGGATGTTCCAACAGAATAATAAAAAAATGTCACCAAGTATAGGGTAGACCGCGTATACTGGTTATTCCAACAGAATAATAAAGAATGGAATAACAGAAGTTCTCTTCATGAATATAAAAGAAATAATATTCCCTACCTTAAAAGAACTGGATATTAGAAAAGTGATGTAGCAGAATACTTTTATTCTCTCTCTCTCTTATTCTCTCTATACTTTCTCTCTCTATAGCTTGAATGAATTCGTGAAAAATAATGAAGCCCTAGGCCTCTATTTATAAAAAAACTGAGGGTGGCTCTTGGTCTTAACGAAGGGTCAAATGACTCTTAGTCTTAACGAAGGGTCAAATGACTCTTGGTAATATTGAAGGGACAACTACTATTGACGAAAGTAATTACTATTGACCAAGGTAAATACTATTGACGAAGGTAATTACTATTGACCAAGATAAATACTATTGACCAAGGTAAATACTATTGACGAAGGTAATTACTATTGACCAAGGTAAATACTATTAACGACGGTAATTACTATTGACGAGGGTAATTACTATTGACGACGGTAATTACTATTGACGACGGTAATTACTATTGACGAAGAGACTCTTAGATGATGACATATGGCCCCCCATAAAATAACCAAACTTACCACAACGTCTCAATTATTGATAATATAACATATTATACAGATGATACTATGACAATAATTTAAGAGATATGATGCGGCAATTACTGTAGCAATAATTGAGTATAGCTGAGTGACTTTTCACGTAAGCATCAATAATCAATACCGTGTGCTACTATGCAACCACGCGTATTACTGTACTTTTACTACCGAGTAGTTCAACAGTTTTAACGATTTTAACGGTAACACCTCAGCTGTTATTTTTATAGAAAGATAATTCTGTCGTTTTCTCAATCCGACAATAATTCTGTTGTGGGGTCCACCAATGATTGTGCCGTCGTACGAATATTCCCCGACAAAAAGAATATTCCCCGACCAAACGAATATTTTATAACAACTTGCTTACTTTGCAAAATTTATAAATATTACCCACAACTATAACATTATATCAAATTAACTCCATAATATTCAAAAATGATATTTATAGAAAATTCATCTTTATTTATAAAAGTTGGGGTCTTACAACCTCCCCTTCTTATGAAATTTCGCCCTCGAAATTAGGGTACGTACCTGGTATGTCGAAGAGGTAAGGATACCTTGATTTCATTTCTGATTCTAACTCCCAAGTCATTTCCTCAACATCGTGGTTTCTCCACAAAACTTTGACTTGAGGTATAACCTTGGAGCGTAGAATATGTTCCTTCTTATCCAAGATTTGAACAGGAACTTCTTCATACGTCAAATCCTCCGCTATTTCGTCCGGTTCTAACTCAATAATGTGGTTCGGGTCTTCCACATATTTGCGTAACATGGATATGTGGAAAACGTTATGAACACGAGACATACTTGGCGGTAAAGCGAGTCTATAAGCCACAGTTCCTACTCGATCGAGGATTAAAAATGGACCGATGAATCGAGGATTTAGCTTTCCTCTCTTTCCAAATCTCGTAACTCCTTTCCATGGAGCAACACGTAAGAACACATGATCTCCTACATCAAATTCCACGTCCTTTCGATGAAGATCAGCATAACTCTTTTGTCGATCTTGTGAGGTTTTTATACGTTGTCGGATCGTTTGAATCTTTTCTGTAGTCATACGTACCAACTCCGGTCCCAACAACGTTGCTTCGCCCACCTCATCCCAGCATACTGGAGAACGACATTTTCTTCCATACAATGCTTCGAATGGAGCCATGCCAATACTTGCTTGATAACTGTTGTTGTAGGAAAACTCCACCAATGGTAAGAACTTGTCCCAACTTCCCTTGAAGTCAAAGACACAGAGTCTTAATAGATCTTCAAGAGTTTGAATAGTCCTCTCTGATTGTCCGTCCGTCTGAGGATGATATGCTGAACTAAATCGTAACTCCGTGCCCATAGCTTTTTGTAAACTAACCCAAAATCGTGAAGTGAATCTTGGGTCTCGATCAGAAACTATGGATACTGGCATACCATGCAGTCTTACAATCTCGTTTATGTACATACGAGCAAGACGTTCAAGTGTATAAGTTTCTCGTATCGGTAAGAAATGAGCAGACTTGGTCAATCTATCAACAATGACCCAAATCGCATCAATACCTTGAGAAACCCTAGGAAGACCGGTAACGAAATCCATGGTAATGTGCTCCCACTTCCATTCTGGAATTTCAAGTGGTTGCAATGGACCTTTTGGTACTTGATGCTCCGCTTTGACTCGTTGACAAGTTAGACACCTTGAGATAAACAACGCTATCTCTCTCTTCATATTGCTCCACCAAAATGTATGACGAAGATCATGATACATTTTGGTACTTCCAGGATGGATTGCAAACGGTGTGTTGTGCGCCTCCATCATGATTTCATACTTTAAATCAGGGTTGTTAGGAACACAAAGTCTGGAGTTGACTCGAAGTATTCCTTCTTCATCGATTCTTGCTTCCGGCATAGAACCTTCTTGCACTTTCTTCCTCATACGCATCAGCTCCAGGTCTGTAGCTTGAGCAGCTTTAACTTTATCGATTAAAGTCGGTTCTACTCGTATATTCGCCATCATCACATGGGTCCCTGGAGTCTTTAACTCTATCTCCATCCTTTGTAAGTCACACAAAATGGGCCTTTGTGTTGACAATATCACACTCGTACTTGCATATGATCTTCTACTCAATGCGTCAGCTACCACGTTCGCTTTTCCAGGATGGTATTGAATGGTATGATCATAATCTTTCAACAGTTCAAGCCAACGTCGTTGTCGCATGTCGAGTTCCTTTTGAGTGAAGAAATATTTGAGGCTTTTATGATCCGTAAAGATTTCTACTTTCTCCCCATACAAGTAATGCCTCCAAATTTTAAGTGCAAAGACAACAGCTGCCAACTCTAGATCATGAGTAGGATAATTCCTCTCATATTCCTTGAGTTGTCTTGATGCATAGGCTATGACTTTTCCATGTTGCATGAGAACGCATCCCAACCCTTTGCTCGAAGCATCACTGTAGATGACAAATCCCTCCGAGCCAGATGGTATTGTTAGAACAGGTGCTGAAATGAGTCTCCTCTTGAGTTCTTGAAAACTCTGCTCACATTCTTCGCTCCAACCAAACTTTGTATCTTTCCGAGTCAGCTGAGTTAATGGAGTAGCGATTCGAGAAAATCCTTCCATGAATCTCTGATAATAACCAGCTAAACCAAGAAAGCTACGTACCTCGGTCACTGATTTAGGTTGCTCCCAGCTTTGAATAGCTTCAATCTTTGCCGGGTCAACCGATATTCCACGACTTGATACTACGTGCCCAAGGAATGCTACCTCCTCCAGCCAGAACTCGCATTTCTTCAACTTGGCATAAAGCTTGTATTCACGAAGCTTTTGGAGTACCAGCCTCAAGTGTTGCTCATGATCTTCACGGCTTTTGGAATAAATAAGGATGTCATCAATAAAGACGACCACAAAGTGATCCAAATATTCCTTGAATACCCGGTTCATCATATCCATGAAGGCAGCAGGAGCATTAGTCAATCCAAAGGACATGACTAGGAATTCATAATGCCCGTACCGAGTTCTAAAAGCCGTCTTTGGAATATCCTCAGTTCTAACCTTCAGCTGATGATATCCAGAACGAAGATCGATCTTTGAAAAGAATTGTGCTCCTTGCAACTGGTCAAACAGGTCATCAATACGTGGCAATGGGTACCTGTTTTTGATGGTGACATGATTCAACTCCCGATAATCAATACAAAGTCGCATACTTCCATCTTTCTTCTTCACGAATAGAACAGGAGCTCCCCAAGGAGAAGTACTAGGACGAATAAAGCCAATGTCTAACAATTCCTGCAGTTGGATCTTTAACTCCTGAAGTTCAATAGGAGCCATTCGATATGGAGCTTTGGAAATGGGTTTTGTACCGGGTTCAAGGTCGATACAAAATTCAATTTCACGCTCTGGGGGTAGGCCAGGAAGTTCTTCAGGGAATACGTCAGGGAATTTATTAACAATAGAAATATCATTCAAAACTGACGTATTTTTGTTTAGATCTGTGACATGAGCTAAGAAAGCTTGACATCCGTTTTTCAATAAACGAATAGTTTTATGGCTTGAGATGACAGCGATTGATTTTAATGGTTTGGTTGCTTGAATTCGCATAATAGGTCGATTAGGAATATGAAAGCTAACAACCTTACGAAAACAATCAATTTTTGCATAATGAGTAGTTAACCAATCAATCCCTAGAATCACGTCAAATGCAAGTATTTTTAATGAAATCAGATCGATAGGTAATGTGTGGGTACCAACTTGAACCAAACAAGACTTATAAACAGTGGAGGTAATGAAGGTTTCTCCCAACGGAGTTTCCACAGATAAGTCAAAGTCTAATTTCTTCGGAATCAAATTTAATCGATGAGCGCAAGTAGGAGAAATAAAAGAATGGGTTGAACCGGTATCAAATAAAGTATAAACTTCTTTAGAGTTTATGATAAGCTTACCCGTGATGACCTCATTCGGGTTCCTTGCTCTCTGGGAGTTCACAACAAACGCTCTCCCTTGCACAACCGGTTTTGACTTTTCTGGGACGGCTTTTGGTGCCTCCATCCTAGCTGAATTTGTCTTCGGTAAACGACAAAATCGGGCTAAATGACCTTCTCTTCCACAATTATAACATGCTTTGGACGGCATCGCGCAGTTTGGACTGATGTGCCCCTCCCCTCCGCATTTGAAACATATGATAGGTGGTCGTTCTCCTTCCTTAACGACAGGTGCTGGTGCTGACGTCTTTCCATCATTGTTGAATCTCCTCTTCTTGAAATGTCCATTCTTATTGTTTTGGCCCTGATTACCACCGAAGTGGTTACCATTTCTGGCCTGTTGATTCCCTCCACGCTTGTTGTCACCGCTTCGATGACTGCTCTCACTGGTATTATCATTTTGCCGGCTGCTCTCTTTTGGTTGCGTTGTCTCGTTATCGCGCTCCACCAACTGAGCCCTATTTACAACATCTGAATACAAACACAGTTTATGAGAAACAAGATGTTGACGTATCTCCGGCTTCAAACCTCTTAAAAACATCCGCGTCATTCTTTCTTCATTATCCACCAGGTGGGACGCAAACCGGGATAACTCCGCAAATTTTGCCTCGTACTGCGACACGGTCATATTATTCTGCTCCAATTTGATGAACTCCACCTCCTTCATGTGACGAATACTCTCGGGAAAGTATTTGTCGTTAAACAGCTCTTGGAACTTCTCCCAAGACATCTTCAGTGCGGCAGGTTGAGTACGCTTTATCGATTCCCACCAGTAATCTGCCTCTCCTCGCAACATAAAGGCGGCAAAGGGAACCTTTTGCTCCTCGGAGCAACCCAAGACATCAAATATCTTGGTGATCTGCTTTATCCATGTTTCAGCTACAAGTGGTTTGGGTTCTCCCTTAAACTCCGGTGGTCCCAGCTCCTTAAACTGTTTAGCGGTGACCGCCTGAGAGTTTCCAGTATTTCCACCTACGTTGTGGACAGGAGCCGCTTTCACCTGTTGTTGCATGAATTGCATAAAGCCTCTGAACATTTGATCATTCATCATTTGGTCAGTGTTGTTGTTTGCATGAGGATTGACACCTTCCTGATGGACATTATCCTGATTATTGATATGTGGTGAATCAACAGTCGTCTGTGCTCCATTGCTATTCTCAACATTCTCAGATGCCATTTTCAGATACTGCCACAAAAAAAAATTAATTGATATGTCATATATTATCCTTATATTATGACCGACCAATTAAATACCATGCAAATAAACTTAGGTATGTCATACTAGCGAAGGAATTCCCCGTCTCTCCCCTCCTAGTTCTATTCTCACATCTTAGCCAGGGATCATATCCCTAAGCTCTGATACCAACTGTGACGCCCCCAAAATTAGGTATACATCACCCATCTTGGGTCGTCAGATACATAGTACAGAATACAAATACAACTGTCGTGTACAATACGACAAAACATAAACTGTGAGTTTGAATACAAATATTATCTTCTAGAGAGTATTCATACTCAAAAGGAGTCCTCATTACATTTATTAACACACCATTACATAGAATAGTGAGGACTACTAACTAATACTATCATTCGGACCATCACTCCGTTCCCCGACTTGCCCCAGCTACGTTCTCATTTCCTGAAGAGAACAGTGAAAGAAAGGGTGAGCTCAACTAGCCCAGTAAGAAATATTATGACTAAGATAATGCAGAATAAATTATCATTAGCCTTCAACAATGTTAAACTGATAAAATATAATAGACATCAAGTTTAACTGTAGCGGAACAAGCAATCCATTAAAAGAGTCAAGTAGAAAATAAACTCTACTATCTTTTATGATTTAAAAAGTTTTTCAACACTGTGATCGCTGAGACTCAGCTTAATAAAATAATCCA
Source organism: Panax notoginseng (assembly GCA_016801055.1). Lineage (NCBI taxonomy): Eukaryota > Viridiplantae > Streptophyta > Magnoliopsida > Apiales > Araliaceae > Panax > Panax notoginseng. The sequence continues at coordinate 190,032,579 of CM029017.1, forward strand.
CATCATCGAATCACCCCTGCACTACGGCCAAGGATATTAATGGTCATGATCATGCCAACAACTGTCCATCACTGTACTACGGCCAATGGGACTTTAACCACATCATTTGTAGCATTACGGTCATGATTATACCGAATAATCCCTGGTCATAATCATACCAAGTCCATCTATGCACTACAGGTCACAGATGACTTTCAACATTTTATAAACATGAGGATGATGACAATGATATAAGAATACAATAAAACAAGTTCAAGAATTAATTTATCCAAGAATCAACAACGTCCAAATTGTCAACATGATACTGCATTGTGGAGTAAAATTCAAGAATACTTAGAAGAATATTTTCATGAAAAGATACTGGATGAAACGCAATTATCAAGGATATTTGTGACGCCCCCAAAATTAGGTATACATCACCCATCTTGGGTCGTCAGATACATAGTACAGAATACAAATACAACTTAATAATACAACTGTCGTGTACAATACGACAAAACATAAACTGTGAGTTTGAATACAAATATTATCTTCTAGAGAGTATTCATACTCAAAAGGAGTCCTCATTACATTTATTAACACACCATTACATAGAATAGTGAGGACTACTAACTAATACTATCATTCGGACCATCACCCCGTTCCCCGACATGCCCCAGCTACGTTCTCATTTCCTGAAGAGAACAGTGAAAGAAAGGGTGAGCTCAACTAGCCCAGTAAGAAATATTATGACTAAGATAATGCAGAATAAATTATCATTAGCCTTCAACAATGTTAAACTGATAAAATATAATAGACATCAAGTTTAACTGTAGCGGAACAAGCAATCCATTAAAAGAGTCAAGTAGAAAATAAACTCTACTATCTTTTATGATTTAAAAAGTTTTTCAACACTGTGATCGCTGAGACTCAGCTTAATAAAATAATCCACATCATCGAATCACCCCTGCACTACGGCCAAGGATATTAATGGTCATGATCATGCCAACAACTGTCCATCACTGTACTACGGCCAATGGGAATTTAACCACATCATTTGTAACATTACGGTCATGATTATACCGAATAATCCCTGGTCATAATCATACCAAGTCCATCTATGCACTACAGGCCACATATGACTTTCAACATTTTATAAACATGAGGATGATGACAATGATATAAGAATTCAATAAAACAAGTTCAAGAATTAATTTATCCAAGAATTAACAACGTCCAAATTGTCAACATGATACTGCATTGTGGAGTAAAATTCAAGAATGCTTAGAAGAATATTTTCTTGAAAAGATACTGGATGAAACGCAACTATCAAGGATATTCCACAAATTTCATGGAGTATAGAAGTCAAAACTTAACCAACTGAGTACAATAAAGAATGGAATAACAAAAGAAATCACCATGCATGCGATAGACCGCACAGACAGGTTATTCCAATAGAATAATAAATAATGGAACCAGGTCCGGCGTAAACGCACAGACAGGATATTCCGACAGAATAATAAATAATGGAACCAGGTCCGGTGTAAAACACACAGACAGGATATTCCAACAGAATAATAATAAAACGGAACCAGGTCCGGTGTAAAACACACAGACAGGATGTTCCAACAGAATAATAAACGGAACCAGGTCCGGTGTAAAACACACAGACAGGATGTTCCAACAGAATAATAGAAGAATGTCACCAAGTATAGGGTAGACCGCGTATACTGGTTATTCCAACAGAATAATAACGAATGGAATAACAGAAGTTCTCTTCATGAATATAAAAGAAATAATATTCCCTACCTTAAAAGAACTGGATATTGGAAAAGTGATGTAGCAGAATACTTTTATTCTCTCTCTCTTATTCTCTCTATACTTTCTCTCTCTATAGCTTGAATGAATTCGTGAAAAATAATGAAGCCCTAGGCCTCTATTTATAGAAAAACTGAGGGTGGCTCTTGGTCTTAACGAAGGGTCAAATGACTCTTGGTCTTAACGAAGGGTCAAATGACTCTTGGTAATATTGAAGGGACAACTACTATTGACGAAAGTAATTACTATTGACCAAGGTAAATACTATTGACGAAGGTAATTACTATTGACCAAGGTAAATACTATTGATGAAGGTAATTACTATTGACCAAGGTAAATACTATTGACGACGGTAATTACTATTGACGACGGTAATTACTATTGACGAAGGTAAATACTATTGACGAAGGTAATTACTATTGACGAAGAGACTCTTAGATGATGACATATGGCCCCCCATAAAATAACCAAACTTACCACAACGTCTCAATTATTGATTTAATAATATAACATATTATACAGATGATACTATGACAATAATTTAAGAGATATGATGCAGCAATTACTGTAGCAATAATTGAGTATAGCTGAGTGACTTCTCACGTAAGCATCAATAATCAATACCGTGTGCTACTATGCAACCACGCGTATTACTGTACTTTTACTACCGAGTAGTTCAACAGTTTTAACGGTTTTAACGGTAACACCTCAGCCGTTATTTTTATAGAAAGATAATTCTGTCGTTTTCTCAATCCGACAATAATTCCGTTGTGGGGTCCACCAATGATTGTGCCGTCGTACGAATATTCCTCGACAAAAAGAATATTCTCCGACCAAACGAATATTTTATAACAACTTGCTTACTTTGCAAAATTTATAAATATTACCCACAACTATAACATTATATCAAATTAACTCCATAATATTCAAAAATGATATTTATAGAAAATTCATCTTTATTTATAAAAATTGGGGTCTTACAACCTCCCCTTCTTATGAAATTTCGCCCTCGAAATTAGGGTACGTACCTGGTATGTCGAAGAGGTAAGGATACCTTGATTTCATTTCTGATTCTAACTCCCAAGTCATTTCCTCAACATCGTGGTTTCTCCACAAAACTTTGACTTGAGGTATAACCTTGGAGCGTAGAATATGTTCCTTCTTATCCAAGATTTGAACAGGAACTTCTTCATACGTCAAATCCTCCGCTATTTCGTCCGGTTCTAACTCAATAATGTGGTTCGGGTCTTCCACATATTTGCGTAACATGGATATGTGGAAAACGTTATGAACACGAGACATACTTGGCGGTAAAGCGAGTCTATAAGCCACAGTTCCTACTCGATCGAGGATTAAAAATGGACCGATGAATCGAGGATTTAGCTTTCCTCTCTTTCCAAATCTCGTAACTCCTTTCCATGGAGCAACACGTAAGAACACATGATCTCCTACATCAAATTCCACGTCCTTTCGATGAAGATCAGCATAACTCTTTTGTCGATCTTGTGAGGTTTTTATACGTTGTCGGATCGTTTGAATCTTTTCTGTAGTCATACGTACCAACTCCGGTCCCAACAACGTTGCTTCGCCCACCTCATCCCAGCATACTGGAGAACGACATTTTCTTCCATACAATGCTTCGAATGGAGCCATGCCAATACTTGCTTGATAACTGTTGTTGTAGGAAAACTCCACCAATGGTAAGAACTTGTCCCAACTTCCCTTGAAGTCAAAGACACAGAGTCTTAATAGATCTTCAAGAGTTTGAATAGTCCTCTCTGATTGTCCGTCCGTCTGAGGATGATATGCTGAACTAAATCGTAACTCCGTGCCCATAGCTTTTTGTAAACTAACCCAAAATCGTGAAGTGAATCTTGGGTCTCGATCAGAAACTATGGATACTGGCATACCATGCAGTCTTACAATCTCGTTTATGTACATACGAGCAAGACGTTCAAGTGTATAAGTTTCTCGTATCGGTAAGAAATGAGCAGACTTGGTCAATCTATCAACAATGACCCAAATCGCATCAATACCTTGAGAAACCCTGGGAAGACCGGTAACGAAATCCATGGTAATGTGCTCCCACTTCCATTCTGGAATTTCAAGTGGTTGCAATGGACCTTTTGGTACTTGATGCTCCGCTTTGACTCGTTGACAAGTTAGACACCTTGAGATAAACAACGCTATCTCTCTCTTCATATTGCTCCACCAAAATGTATGACGAAGATCATGATACATTTTGGTACTTCCAGGATGGATTGCAAACGGTGTGTTGTGCGCCTCCATCATGATTTCATACTTTAAATCAGGGTTGTTAGGAACACAAAGTCTGGAGTTGACTCGAAGTATTCCTTCTCATCGATTCTTGCTTCCGGCATAACACCTTCTTGCACTTTCTTCCTCATACGCATCAGCTCCAGGTCTGTAGCTTGAGCAGCTTTAACTTTATCGATTAAAGTCGGTTCTACTCGTATATTCGCCATCATCACATGGGTCCCTGGAGTCTTCAACTCTATCTCCATCCTTTGCAAGTCACACAAAATGGGCCTTTGCGTTGTTAATATTGCACTTGTACCCGCATATGATCTTCTACTCAATGCGTCAGCTACCACGTTCGCTTTTCCAGGATGGTATTGAATGGTATGATCATAATCTTTCAACAGTTCAAGCCAACGTCGTTGTCGCATGTTGAGTTCCTTTTGAGTGAAGAAATATTTGAGGCTTTTATGATCCGTAAAGATCTCCACTTTCTCCCCATACAAGTAATGCCTCCAAATTTTAAGTGCAAAGACAACAGCTGCCAACTCTAGATCATGAGTAGGATAATTCCTCTCATATTCCTTGAGTTGTCTTGATGCATAGGCTATGACTTTTCCATGTTGCATGAGAACGCATCCCAACCCTTTGCTCGAAGCATCACTGTAGATGACAAATCCCTCCGAGCCAGATGGTATTGTTAGAACAGGTGCTGAAATGAGTCTCCTCTTGAGTTCTTGAAAACTCTGCTCACATTCTTCGCTCCAACCAAACTTTGTATCTTTCCGAGTCAGCTGAGTTAATGGAGTAGCGATTCGAGAAAATCCTTCCACGAATCTCCGATAATAACCAGCTAAACCAAGAAAGCTACGTACCTCGGTCACTGATTTAGGTTGCTCCCAGCTTTGAATAGCTTCAATCTTTGCCGGGTCAACCGATATTCCACGACTTGATACTACGTGCCCAAGGAATGCTACCTCCTCCAGCCAGAACTCGCATTTCTTCAACTTGGCATAAAGCTTGTATTCACGAAGCTTTTGGAGTACCAGCCTCAAGTGTTGCTCATGATCTTCACGGCTTTTGGAATAAATAAGGATGTCATCAATAAAGACGACCACAAAGTGATCCAAATATTCCTTGAATACCCGGTTCATCATATCCATGAAGGCAGCAGGAGCATTAGTCAATCCAAAGGACATGACTAGGAATTCATAATGCCCGTACCGAGTTCTAAAAGCCGTCTTTGGAATATCCTCAGTTCTAACCTTCAGCTGATGATATCCAGAACGAAGATCGATCTTTGAAAAGAATTGTGCTCCTTGCAACTGGTCAAACAGGTCATCAATACGTGGCAATGGGTACCTGTTTTTGATGGTGACATGATTCAACTCCCGATAATCAATACAAAGTCGCATACTTCCATCTTTCTTCTTCACGAATAGAACAGGAGCTCCCCAAGGAGAAGTACTAGGACGAATAAAGCCAATGTCTAACAATTCCTGCAGTTGGATCTTTAACTCCTGAAGTTCAATAGGAGCCATTCGATATGGGGCTTTGGAAATGGGTTTTGTACCGGGTTCAAGATCGATACAAAATTCAATTTCACGCTCTGGGGGTAGGCCAGGAAGTTCTTCAGGGAATACGTCAGGGAATTTATTAACAATAGAAATATCATTCAAAACTGACGTATTTTTGTTTAGATCTGTGACATGAGCTAAGAAAGCTTGACATCCGTTTTTCAATAAACGAATAGTTTTATGGCTTGAGATGACAGCGATTGATTTTAATGGTTTGGTTGCTTGAATTCGCATAATAGGTCGATTAGGAATATGAAAGCTAACAACCTTACGAAAACAATCAATTTTTGCATAATGAGTAGTTAACCAATCAATCCCTAGAATCACGTCAAATGCAAGTATTTTTAATGAAATCAGATCGATAGGTAATGTGTGGGTACCAACTTGAACCAAACAAGACTTATAAACAGTGGAGGTAATGAAGGTTTCTCCCAACGGAGTTTCCACAGATAAGTCAAAGTCTAATTTCTCCGGAATCAAATTTAATCGATGAGCGCAAGTAGGAGAAATAAAAGAATGGGTTGAACCGGTATCAAATAAAGTATAAACTTCTTTAGAGTTTATAATAAGCTTACCCGTGATGACCTCATTCGGGTTCCTTGCTCTCTGGGAGTTCACAACAAACGCTCTCCCTTGCACAACCGGTTTTGACTTTTCTGGGACGGCTTTTGGTGCCTCCATCCTAGCTGAATTTGTCTTCGGTAAACGACAAAATCGGGCTAAATGACCTTCTCTTCCACAATTATAACATGCTTTGGACGGCATCGCGCAGTTTGGACTGATGTGCCCCTCCCCTCCGCATTTGAAACATATGATAGGTGGTCGTTCTCCTTCCTTAACGACAGGTGCTGGTGCTGACGTCTTTCCATCATTGTTGAATCTCCTCTTCTTGAAATGTCCATTCTTATTGTTTTGGCCCTGATTACCACCGAAGTGGTTACCATTTCTGGCCTGTTGATTCCCTCCACGCTTGTTGTCACCGCTTCGATGACTGCTCTCACTGGTATTATCATTTTGCCGGCTGCTCTCTTTTGGTTGCGTTGTCTCGTTATCGCGCTCCACCAACTGAGCCCTATTTACAACATCTGAATACAAACACAGTTTATGAGAAACAAGATGTTGACGTATCTCCGGCTTCAAACCTCTTAAAAACATCCGCGTCATTCTTTCTTCATTATCCACCAGGTGGGACGCAAACCGGGATAACTCCGCAAATTTTGCCTCGTACTGCGACACGGTCATATTATTCTGCTCCAATTTGATGAACTCCACCTCCTTCATGTGACGAATACTCTCGGGAAAGTATTTGTCGTTAAACAGCTCTTGGAACTTCTCCCAGGACATCTTCAGTGCGGCAGGTTGAGTACGCTTTATCGATTCCCACCAGTAATCTGCCTCTCCTCGCAACATAAAGGCGGCAAAGGGAACCTTTTGCTCCTCGGAGCAACCCAAGACATCAAATATCTTGGTGATCTGCTTTATCCATGTTTCAGCTACAAGTGGTTTGGGTTCTCCCTTAAACTCCGGTGGTCCCAGCTCCTTAAACTGTTTAGCGGTGACCGCCAGAGAGTTTCCAGTATTTCCACCTACGTTGTGGACAGGAGCCGCTTTCACCTGTTGTTGCATGAATTGCATAAAGCCTCTGAACATTTGATCATTCATCATTTGGTCAGTGTTGTTGTTTGCATGAGGATTGACACCTTCCTGATGCACATTATCCTGATTATTGATATGTGGTGAATCAACAGTCGTCTGTGCTCCATTGCTATTCTCAACGTTCTCAGATGCCATTTTCAGATACTGCCACAAAATAAAAATTAATTGATATGTCATATATTATCCTTATATTATGACCGACCAATTAAATACCATGCAAATAAACTTAGGTATGTCATACTAGCGAAGGAATTCCCCGTCTCTCCCCTCCTAGTTCTATTCTCACATCTTAGCCAGGGATCATATCCCTAAGCTCTGATACCAACTGTGACGCCCCCAAAATTAGGTATACATCACCCATCTTGGGTCGTCAGATACATAGTACAGAATACAAATACAACTTAATAATACAACTGTCGTGTACAATACGACAAAACATAAACTGTGAGTTTGAATACAAATATTATCTTCTAGAGAGTATTCATACTCAAAAGGAGTCCTCATTACATTTATTAACACACCATTACATAGAATAGTGAGGACTACTAACTAATACTATTCTTCGGACCATCACTCCGTTCCCCGACTTGCCCCAGCTACGTTCTCATTTCCTGAAGAGAACAGTGAAAGAAAGGGTGAGCTCAACTAGCCCAGTAAGAAATATTATGACTAAGATAATGCAGAATAAATTATCATTAGCCTTCAACAATGTTAAACTGATAAAATATAATAGACATCAAGTTTAACTGTAGCGGAACAAGCAATCCATTAAAAGAGTCAAGTAGAAAATAAACTCTACTATCTTTTATGATTTAAAAAGTTTTTCAACACTGTGATCGCTGGGACTCAGCTTAATAAAATAATCCACATCATCGAATCACCCCTGCACTACGGCCAAGGATATTCGTATATTCATTAATGGTCATGATCATGCCAACAACTGTCCATCAATGCACTACGGGCCAATGAGGACTTTTACCACATCATTTGTAACATTACGGTCATGATTATACCGAATAATCCCTGGTCATAATCATACCAAGTCCATCTATGCACTACATGCCACAGATGACTTTCAACATTTTATAAACATGAGGATGATGACAATGATATAAGAATTCAATAAAACAAGTTCAAGAATTAATTTATCCAAGAATTAACAACGTCCAAATTGTCAACATGATACTGCATTGTGGAGTAAAATTCAAGAATGCTTAGAAGAATATTTTCTTGAAAAGATACTGGATGAAACGCAACTATCAAGGATATTCCACAAATTTCATGGAGTATAGAAGTCAAAACTTAACCAACTGAGTACAATAAAGAATGGAATAACAAAAGAAATCACCATGCATGCGATAGACCGCACAGACAGGTTATTCCAATAGAATAATAAATAATGGAACCAGGTCCGGCGTAAACGCACAGACAGGATATTCCGACAGAATAATAAATAATGGAACCAGGTCCGGTGTAAAACACACAGACAGGATATTCCAACAGAATAATAATAAAACGGAACCAGGTCCGGTGTAAAACACACAGACAGGATGTTCCAACAGAATAATAAACGGAACCAGGTCCGGTGTAAAACACACAGACAGGATGTTCCAACAGAATAATAGAAGAATGTCACCAAGTATAGGGTAGACCGCGTATACTGGTTATTCCAACAGAATAATAACGAATGGAATAACAGAAGTTCTCTTCATGAATATAAAAGAAATAATATTCCCTACCTTAAAAGAACTGGATATTGGAAAAGTGATGTAGCAGAATACTTTTATTCTCTCTCTCTTATTCTCTCTATACTTTCTCTCTCTATAGCTTGAATGAATTCGTGAAAAATAATGAAGCCCTAGGCCTCTATTTATAGAAAAACCGAGGGTGGCTCTTGGTCTTAACGAAGGGTCAAATGACTCTTGGTCTTAACGAAGGGTCAAATGACTCTTGGTAATATTGAAGGGACAACTACTATTGACGAAAGTAATTACTATTGACCAAGGTAAATACTATTGACGAAGGTAATTACTATTGACCAAGGTAAATACTATTGACGAAGGTAATTACTATTGACCAAGGTAAATACTATTGACGACGGTAATTACTATTGACGACGGTAATTACTATTGACGAAGGTAAATACTATTGACGAAGGTAATTACTATTGACGAAGAGACTCTTAGATGATGACATATGGCCCCCCATAATATAACCAAACTTACCACAACGTCTCAATTATTGATTTAATAATATAACATATTATACAGATGATACTATGACAATAATTTAAGAGATATGATGCAGCAATTACTGTAGCAATAATTGAGTATAGCTGAGTGACTTCTCACGTAAGCATCAATAATCAATAGCGTGTGCTACTATGCAACCACGCGTATTACTGTACTTTTACTACCGAGTAGTTCAACAGTTTTAACGGTTTTAACGGTAACACCTCAGCCGTTATTTTTATAGAAAGATAATTCTGTCGTTTTTTCAATCCGACAATAATTCCGTTGTGGGGTCCACCAATGATTGTGCCGTCGTACGAATATTCCTCGACAAAAAGAATATTCTCCGACCAAACGAATATTTTATAACAACTTGCTTACTTTGCAAAATTTATAAATATTACCCACAACTATAACATTATATCAAATTAACTCCATAATATTCAAAAATGATATTTATAAAAAATTCATCTTTATTTATAAAAATTGGGGTCTTACAATATTCCACAAATTTCATGGAGTATAGAAGTCAAAACTTAACCAACTGAGTATAATAAAGAATGGAATAACAAAAGAAATCACCATGCATGCAATAGACCGCACAGACAGGTTATTCCAACAGAATAATAAATAATGGAACCAGGTCTGGCGTAAACGCACAGACAGGATATTCCGACAGAATAATAAATAATGGAACCAGGTCCGGTGTAAAACACATAGACAGGATGTTCCAACAGAATAATAACAAAGACGGAACCAGGTCCGGTGTAAAATACACAGACAGGATGTTCCAACAGAATAATAATAAAAACGGAACTAGGTCCGGTGTAAAACACACAGACAGGATGTTCCAACAGAATAATAAAAGAATGTCACCAAGTATAGGGTAGACCGCGTATACTAGTTATTCCAACAGAATAATAAAGAATGGAATAACAGAAGTTCTCTTCATGAATATAAAAGAAATAATATTCCCTACCTTAAAAGAACTGGATATTGGAAAAGTGATGTAGCAGAATACTTTTATTCTCTCTCTCTCTTATTCTCTCTATACTTTCTCTCTCTATAGCTTGAATGAATTCGTGAAAAATAATGAAGTCCTAGGCCTCTATTTATAGAAAAACTGAGGGTGGCTCTTGGTCTTAACGAAGGGTCAAATGACTCTTGGTCTTAACGAAGGGTCAAATGACTCTTGGTAATATTGAAGGGACAACTACTATTGACGAAAGTAATTACTATTGACCAAGGTAAATACTATTGACGAAGGTAATTACTATTGACCAAGGTAAATACTATTGACCAAGGTAAATACTATTGACGAAGGTAATTACTATTGACCAAGGTAAATACTATTGACGACGGTAATTACTATTGACGATGGTAATTACTATTGACGACGGTAATAACTATTGACGACGGTAATTACTATTGACGACGGTAATTACTATTGACGAAGAGACTCTTAGATGATGACATATGGCCCCCCCTAAAATAACCAAACTTACCGCAACGTCTCAATTATTGATAATATAACATATTATACAGATGATACTATGACAATAATTTAAGAGATATGATGCAGCAATTACTGTAGCATTAATTGAGTATAGCTGAGTGACTTCTCACGTAAGCATCAATAATCAATACAGTGTGCTACTATGCAACCACGCGTATTACTGTACTTTTACTACCGAGTAGTTCAACAGTTTTAACGGTTTTAACGGTAACACCTCAGCCGTTATTTTTATAGAAAGATAATTCTGTCGTTTTCTCAATCCGACAATAATTCCGTTGTGGGGTCCACCAATGATTGTGCCGTCGTACGAATATTCCTCGACAAAAAGAATATTCTCCGACCAAACGAATATTTTATAACAACTTGCTTACTTTGCAAAATTTATAAATATTACCCACAACTATAACATTATATCAAATTAACTCCATAATATTCAAAAATGATATTTATAGAAAATTCATCTTTATTTATAAAAGTTGGGGTCTTACATAAAATCTTTGGGAAGTGTTCAAGAAAACCTTTGTACATGGGAGGCCATACTTCTAGGTTATGATAGATATCATATGGCCACATAATTATCCTTGGTTGACCCAATAGATCCCAAAGAAAAATGAGAAGATTACTATCATATTCTTCCCAATGATGAGTCTTCTCTTGACTTATCATTATCTCCACTGTCTCTAATTGAGAATTATACTTCAAACAAACACCAAGATTATATAGGTAGTGCTCGTAAATATACTCAGCAAGTGGATGAGCACAATCATGTCTTATGATGACACGAGGTTATATGTCATTAGACATTTTGTATGATAGTGGCAAAACACCCTTCCAATATTGGGTTCGCCTCACCTTATTGGATTCACCAAATATAACTACTAAATGAACCTTTCTATACTGCTTAGGGAGAACCTCCACAGCTAGAGACCACCGTTCTATTCCCTTGTTACCCCCGCTCGACCCAGCTACACTCTTATTACCTGAAAAGGAATTGTGAAGCAAAAGGGTGAGCATAACTAGCCCAGTAAAGAATATCATGACTAAAGATAAATAAATTATCAATAGCATTCAACAGAATTAAATCAGAGATTTAGAACATATGGTAGATGATAAAAATTTTCAACCATAGTTGCAGCAGAACGAGCCATCCATTAGAAGAGTCAAATAGACCATAAAGTCTATTATCTTCTCCATGTTAAAAATCCACCAATAATATTTTATCCCTGTAACATCACTCAACAGTTCCTTTCCACAATCATATGAATAACTCATAATCATAATTATGATTCTAAATTCCTCTTCGCACCCAGGACGAAGATAATTTTCATCACATGTCTTTACCTGAAACATCAAAGATCATGGTTATACCAAATCACAGTTCCTGTTCATAATCATACTAACAATTTCATCTTTGCACTACGACCAAAGATATTCATCAACATACCATCTTTGCACTACAGGCCAAAGATATTCAACAACAGGTCATCTTTGCACTACAGGCCAAAGATATTCATCAACAATTCATCTTTGCACTACAGGCCAAAGATATTCCTCAATAGTTCGGGCCAAAGATATTCATCAATAATACATCTTTGCACTACGGGCCAAAGATATTCATCAATAAGTCATCTTTGCACTACGGGCCAAAGATATTCATATCTCAAAGAAATATATAATCATTTCAGAATTTATATAAATAATAATTATAACCATGTTGATCAATTCACCTTTGCACTTAAGCTAAAGATATTCAATTATAAATTTAATGGTCATGATCATACCAGTCACAATTCAACTTTGCACTACTGGCCAAAGAGAACCCATAGTCTTGATCATACCAATAATCTACCCATCTTTACACTCAAGTGAAAGAGAATTTCAACATCAGGGTTATAAAAATGTTATATATGATAATAAAAATAATATGATCAACATATAGATTTATTCTCAAGAGTAATATTCATAAATTAACTATAATTTGGTTAGAAAAAAAAAACCAATTTTTGTCGTGAATAGTAACTCGTGAATAGTAACTCATGAATAGTAACCCCGACATAAAAAGGTAGAAATTCCACAATAAAATCTATACCGATATTTCGGTATAATGATATTGAAAGAATAATATTTATTAAGCTTATAAACAATTTATTTTAATTGTTTACACTTTACTAAATAATGCATTTAATCATCCTAAAATGTCAAACTCATAAGATTTTATTACCAATAACCAAAACCATCATCAAAAATCTGCATATTTCTCATATAGGATTCTCAAGCCATAAAATCCTATTTTCCAATTTTCTTACTTCACATAACATATTTAATTCATTTACTCATAACTAGTCTATTTTCATAAAAAATACCAAATCAGTTTCAAAAATATTTCTTTTCTGAGATTTAGCAGAATATAGTCCCATATTGAACATATATTTTTCTCAGAATTTTTAAAAGTCATTTACTATTTTTCATATGACCAAAACAGCCGAATATTTAGACATTTATCAAAAATTATACTTTTATCTAAAAATTCTGAAATTCAAAGAGTATACTCCTATCATATACATGTACTCCCAATAAAAATTTCATCAATTTTGGAGTTAACCACAAGAAGTTATAAGCGGTTACTTTTAAAATAGTCTTTTCTTATAAAATTCATAACTCTTAATCTATACATCCAAAAATCACCATTTTTGGACACAATCAAGAAAACTCATCAAAATATCATTTCAAATTTTTCCAAAATTTTTGAAGGTTAGAAAAATTATGAAACTGAAAAATATAACAACCCTTAAAATCCCTTACTATTCCTTATTATCCCTTACCTCAAAAATGCAGTATTTCTGACTGGAATGCAAAGCCGAAGGAAACTTACACTGAATAGCAACTCTCAAAGTATCTAAATACTCACAAAATATGCTTCATAATATAGAGAGAGAAAGAGAGAAAGCTTATGTTTCTGGTGTGATTTTCAATTCTAACTTAGCCCTCTATTTATAGGAAAATATTAGCACGCCGAAGCAGACTTAACCTGCAACCTGATGGCTTTACCTGCTACTATTCCCACCCACCATATTTGAATAAAAATCTCAGCACATTTCTTCATCAACCAAGAATGGGGCCCACCAATTCTAGAATTTTCCACCAAAATGATTAACTCCAAAAATTCAACAATTTTTGAATCAGTCATCTCGTAAAATTCATAACAAATCATATGTTCATTTTTAACGGTTCAAAATTTGTGGACATATACTCAACTTATATATGTATAACATATCCAAATATTACCACGATCCAACGGTCGGATTAAAAATTATAACCCCCGCAAAATATCTCAAAAATCCTAATTTTTAATACCTCCATTCCGACAAAAATACTGATAAAAACCTAAATATTAACTCCTTCATTTTTAACCACAAAAATATATCCCTCATTTATATCCACATAAAATAAATATTTTCTTATCATATGAATCAATAATTAATTATTCACAAATAATATTACAGAGTCACAATTATGACAACCAGGCCGTTCCCAGGAAAGAGGGGGCTTTCCAATAAGAATTTCTCCTTACTAGCGCGTAATTAGGAGACCAAACCTCTCCTTAGACAGAACTTTCTAGACATTGCCAATAATGTTATCTAATAATATTATTCAAATAATATAAATTATTGATCTGATAATGAGAAATACTGTGCAGTGAGAATTATTGAACAACAATAATATAAAATTTCAACGTAGCAATTATTGAATCAATAAAATAAAATATTAAACAGTAATTACTATAACAATTATTGAGTAGTGTCTTCTTACGTAAGAATCAAGAATTTCAAAAATACTGTGCAATACCGTGTGCTACTGTGCAATAACGCGTATTACTGTATTTTAACCACCGGGTATTCCAACAGTGTTAACGGTAACAACTACGTCGTTATTTATAAAAACTCAAATTTGTCGTTATCTTCATCCGACAGTTATTCTGTTATGGGGCCCACAATGGTTGCGCCGTCGTATGAATATTCCCCGACAGAAAGAATATTCCACGACCAAATGAATATTCCCCGACAAAATAAATATTTTATAACCACTTGCTTATTTTAAAAAAATATTCATATATCACCCTTAACTTTAACTTTTTATCAATTTAACCATTTACTAAATAGAAAAATTGAATACTTTTATTTCATAAAATTTGGGGTCTTACAATCTCCCCTCCTTATGAAATTTCGTCCTTGAAATTTACGTACCTGGTAATTCAAAGAGTTGAGAATACCTTATTTTCATTTCAGATTCCATCTTCCCTGTCATCATGATTTCTCCATTGCTCATCTCCTGTATTTCAGATACCATTCTAGAATACAGCTTCAATACAAGGGTTAATTGAACAAATTAACATATCACATAATATCCCGATATTATGACTGACCAACAAATAAGCTTAGGTAGGACACACTAGCGAAGGATTTACTCATCTCTTCCCTCCTAGTTATATTTCCCGAACTCCGCCAGAGACCATATCCCTAAGCTCTGATACCAACTGTGACAACCCCAAAATAGGTCCATTCCATCCAACCTATTCTGAGTCGCCAAATATATGGTACAGAAAACAACTACAACTTTATTACAACAATTATCGTGCAAAATACAACAACACATATGCTGTGAGTTTGGATACAAATATATACCAAATGTGACTCATGCCCCAACCGTGGACAGCACCTCACAATGACACCTTACATAAAGGTATAGTCAAAAATTGTTTTAGAAATTAGAATCTTTGGGAAGTGTTCAAGGAAACCTTTGTACATGGGAGGCCATGCTTCTAGGTTATGATAGATATCATATGGCCACAGAATTATCCTTGGTTGACCCAATAGATCCCAAAGAAAAATGAGAAGATTACTATCATATTCTTCCCAATGGTGAGTCTTCTCTTGACTTATCATTATCTCTACTGTCTCTAATTGAGAATTATACTTCAAACAAATACCAAGATTATATAGGTAGTGCTCGTAAATATACTCAGCAAGTGGATGAGCACAATCCTGTCTTATGATGACACGAGGTTGTATGTCATTAGGCATCTTGTATGATAGTGGCAAAACACCCTTCCAATGTTGGGTTCGCCTCACCTTATTGGATTCACCAAATATAACTACTAAATGAACCTTTCTATACTGCTTAGGGAGAACCTCCACAGCTAGAGACCACCGTTCTATTCCCTTGTTACCCCCGCTCGACCCAGCTACACTCTTATTACTTGAAAAGGAATTGTGAAGCAAAAGGGTGAGCATAACTAGCCCAGTAAAGAATATCATGACTAAAGATAAATAAATTATCAATAGCCTTCAACAGAATTAAATCAGAGATTTAGAACATATGGTAGATGATAAAAAATTTCAACCATAGTTGCAGCGGAACGAGCAATCCATTAGAAGAGTCAAATAGACCATAAAGTCTATTACCTTCTCCATGTTAAAAATCCACCAACAATATTTTATCCCTGTAACATCACTCAACAGTTCCTTTCCACAATCATATGAATAACTCATAATCATAATTGTGATTCTAAATTTCTCTTCGCACCCAGGACGAAGATAATTTTCATCACATGTCTTTACCTGAAACATCAAAGATCATGGTTATACCAAATCACAGTTCCTATTCATAATCATACTAACAATTTCATCTTTGCACTACGACCAAAGATATTCATCAACATACCATCTTTGCACTACAGGCCAAAGATAATCAACAACAGGTCATCTTTGCACTACAGGCTAAAGATATTCATCAACAATTCATCTTTGCACTACAGGCCAAAGATATTCCTCAATAGTTCGGGCCAAAGATATTCATCAATAATTCATCTTTGCACTACGGGCCAAAGATATTCATCAATAAGTCATCTTTGCACTGCGGGCCAAAGATATTCATATCTCAAAGAAATATATAATCATTTCAGAATTTATATAAACAATAATTATAACCATGTTGATCAATTCACCTTTGCACTTAAGCTAAAGATATTCAATTATAAATTCAATGGTTATGATCATACCAGTCACAATTCAACTTTGCACTACTGGTCAAAGAGAACCCATAGTCTTGATCATACCAATAATCTACCCATCTTTACACTCAAGTGAAAGAGAATTTCAACATCAGGGTTATAAAAATGTTATATATGATAATAAAAGCAATATGATCAACATATAGATTTATTCTCAAGAGTAATATTCATAAATCAACAATAATTTGGTTAGAAAAAAAAATTAATTTTTGTCGTGAATAGTAACTCGTGAATAGTAACTCATAAATAGTAACTCGTGAATAGTAACCTCGACACAAAAAGGTAGAAATTTCACAATAAAATCTATATCGATATTTCGGTATAATGATATTGAAAGAATAATATTTCTTAAGCTTATAAACAATTTATTTTAATTGTTTACACTTTACTAAATAATGCATTTAATCATCCTAAAATGCCAAACTCATAAGATTTTATTACCAATAACCAAAACTCTCATCAAAAATCTGCATATTCCTCATATAGGATTCTCAAGCCATAAAATTCTATTTTCCAATTTTCTTACTTCACATAACATATTTAATTCATTTACTCATAACTAGTCTATTTTCATAAAAAATACCAAATCAGTTTCAAAAATATTTCTTTTCTGGGATTTAGCAGAATATAGTTCCATATTGAACATATATTTTTCTCAGAATTTTTAAAAGTCATTTACTATTTTTCATATGACCAAAACAACCGAATATTTAGACATTTATCAAAAATTGTACTTTTGTCTAAAAATTCTGAAATTCACAGAGTATACTCCTATCATATACATGTACTCCCAATAAAAATTTCATCAATTTTGGAGTTAACCACAAGAAGTTATAAGCGGTTACTTTTAAAATAGTCTTTTCTTATAAAATTCATAACTCTTAATCTATACATCCAAAAATCACCATTTTTGGACACAATCAAGAAAACTCATCAAAATATCATTTCAAATTTTTCCAGAATTTTTGAAGGTCAGAAAAATTACGAAACTGAAAAACATAACAACCCTTAAAATCTCTTACTATCCCTTACTATCTCTTACCTCAAAAATGCAGTATTTCTGACTGGAATGCAAAGCCGAAGGAAACTTGCACTGAATAGCAACTCTCAAAGTATCTAAATACTCACAAAATATGCTTCATAATATAGAGAGAGAAAGAGAGAAAGCTTATGTTTCTGGTGTGATTTTCAATTCTAACTTAGCCCTCTATTTATAGGAAAATGTTAGTACGCCGAAGCAGACTTAACCTGCAACCTGATGGCTTTACCTGCTACTATTCCCACCCACCATATTTGAATAAAAATCTCAACATATTTCTTCACCAACCAAGAGTGGGGCCCACCAATTCTAGAATTTTCTACCAAAATGATTAACTCCGAAAATTCAATAATTTCTGAACCAGTCATCTCATAAAATTCATAACAAATCATACGTTCATTTTTAACGGTTCAAAATTTGTGGACATATACTCAACTTATATATGTATAACATATCCAAATATTATCACGATCCAACGGTCGGATTAAAAATTATAACCCCCGCAAAATATCTCAAAAACCCTAATTTTTAATACCTCCATTCCGACAAAAATACTGATAAAAACCTAAATATTAACTCCTTCATTTTTAACCACAAAAATATATCCCTCATTTATATCCACATAAAATAAATATTTTCTTATCATATGAATCAATAATTAATTATTCACAAATAATATTACAGAGTCACAATTATGACAACCAGGCCGTTCCCAGGAAAGAGGGGGCTTTCCAATAAGAATTTCTCCTTACTAGCGCGTAATTAGGAGACCAAACCTCTCCTTAGACAGAACTTTCTAGACATTGCCAATAATGTTATCTAATAATATTATTCAAATAATATAAATTATTGATCTGATAATGAGAAATACTGTGCAGTGACAATTATTGAACAACAATAATATAAAATTTCAACGTAGCAATTATTGAATCAATAAAATAAAATATTAAACAGTAATTACTATAACAATTATTGAGTAGTGTCTTCTTACGTAAGAATCAAGAATTTCAAAAATACTGTGCAATACCGTGTGCTACTGTGCAATAACGCGTATTACTGTATTTTAACCACCGGGTATTCCAACAGTGTTAACGGTAACAACTACGTCGTTATTTATAAAAACTCAAATTTGTCGTTATCTTCATCCGACAGTTATTCTGTTATGGGGCCCACAATGGCTGCGCCGTCGTATGAATATTCCCCGACAGAAAGAATATTTCACGACCAAATAAATATTCCCCGACAAAATAAATATTTTATAACCACTTGCTTATTTTAAAAAATATTCATATATCACCCTTAACTTTAACTTTTTATCAATTTAACTATTTACTAAATAGAAAAATTGAATACTTTTATTTCATAAAATTTGGGGTCTTACAATATTCGCTTGAAATAATATTTTCTTCCATATTCTGTAGTATGTAAGTAATATTATTTCGTTTCAGATTTCGAATTCTATACTCATTTTGTTAAAGTTTTTGCTTCTATACTCCATAAAATTAGTATAATATCCTTGATATTTGCGCTTCATCTAGTCTTTTTTCATGGAAATATTATTCTGAGTATTCTTGATAAGTTTTAACTTTTTTATGTCAGAATACTATTCACGGGTTACTATTCACGAAGTACTATTTACGGGGTACTATTCACTTGAGTACTATTCATCCGGGATACTATTCATTCGGGGTACTATTCATGATAAAAATTGATTCGTTTTCGGTCCAAATCATTTTTGGTACAATATTATTCTTGAATTTTACTCCACAAAGCAGTATCATGTTGACAATTTGAACGTTATTGAATTCTGGATAAATTAAATTATAAATCTTTAAAATTTATCCTTGAACTTGTTTTATTGAATTATTATATCATTGTCATCATCCTCATGCTTATATTGTTATAAAAGTCATCTTAGGCCGTAATGCATAGATGAACTTGGTATGATTATGAACAGGGATTATTTGGTATAATCATGACCGTAATGTTACAAATAATATGGTAAAAGTTCTCATTAGCCCGTAGTGCATTGATGGATAGTTTTTAGTATGATTATGGCCATGGATTCTCTTCGGCCAAGGGTGCAAGGATGAATTGTTTTATGGCATGATCATGACCGTTGATGAAAACACAATTATCTTTGGCCCGTAGTGCATGGATAATTCGTGGTCGTGATACTAAAGAATATCCTTGGGTCGTAGTGCAGGGATGATTCGATGATGTGGATTATTTATTAAGCTAAGTCTCAGCGATAAAATTGATGATAAACTTTTTAAATCATAGAAGATAGTAGATATCATGCTCTACTTGACTCTTCTAATGGATTGCTTATTCCGCTGCAGTTGTTGATCTAAAACTTGTTGTCTATTGTATTTTTATCGGTTGTTATACTGTTGAAGGCTAAGGATAATTTATTCTACATTATCTTAGTCATAATATTTCTTACTGGGCTAGTTGAGCTCACCCTTTACTTTCATTGTTCTCTTTAGGAAATGAGAATATAGCTGGGACTAGTCGGGGAACGGAGTGACGGTCCAGATGTTTGCATTAGTAGTCCTCACTATTCTGTGAAGTAGTGTGAAAACAAATGTAATAATATTAAATTTGACTTTGGATATTGTCTAGAAGACAATATTCGTGTTGAAACTCCCAGCTTATATTTTGTCGTACTTTACACGACAGTTGTATAATTAAGTTGTATTTGAATTTTGTACCATGTATTTGGCGACTCAGAATGGGTGATGTATACCTATTTTGGGGGCGTCACAGTTGGTATCAAAGCTTAGGGATATGATCCCTGGCTGAGATATGAGACAAGAACTAGGAGGGGAGAGACGGGGAATTCTTTCGCTAGTATGACCTACCTAAGTTATTTGGTATTTAATTGGTCGGTCGGAATATAGGGATAATGTGTGGCATGTCAATTAACTCTTGTTTTGTAACAGTGTTTAAGAATGGCATATGAAAACGTTGAGATAAGTAATGAAGCACATGAGACCGTTGAGTCATTGACGATCAATAACCAGGATAATGTGCAGGAAGGCAACAATCCTCAGGTGAACAACAACACCGACCAAATGATACACGATGGGATGTTCAGAGGCTTTGTGCAGTTCATGCAACACAAAACGAGAGAGCTTCATGTTCATAATGCAGGTGAAAACAATGGCAACCCACGGTTGGTCACCGCTAAGCAGTTCAAGGAGTTGGGACCACCATAGTTTTTGTGAAAGCCAGAACCACTTAAGGCAAAGACGTAGATAAAGAAGATCACCAAGATATTTTATGTCTTGGAATGCTTAGAGAAGCAAAAGGTTCCCTTCGCCACCTTCATGTTGAGAGAAGAGGCAGATCATTGATGGGAATCTATAACACGTACTCAGCCTGCCGCACTGAAGATGTCTTGGGAGAAGTTCCAAGAACTATTCAACGACAAGTACTTTCCCGAAAGTATTCGTCACATGAAGGAGGTAGAGTTCATCAAGCTGGAGCAGAAAAATATGACCGTGTCACGGTACGAAGCTAAGTTTGCCGAGTTGTCCCGGTTTGCGTCCCAATTAGTTGATAACGAGGAGAAAATGACGCGGATGTTTCTAAGAGGTTTGAAACCCCAGATACGTCAATACCTAATTTCTCATAAACTGTGTTTGTATTCAGATGTTGTAAATAGGGCTCAGTTATTGGAGTGCGATAATGAGTCAACCCAACCAAGAGAAAGTAGCCGACAAAATGATAATACCAATGGTAGCAGTCACCGAAGCGGTGACAACAAACATGGAGGGAATCAATATGCCAGAAATGGTAACCACTTCAGTGGTAATCATGGTTAGGATAATAGGAAAGGTGAACTAAGTGAGAACAACTTCAAGAAGAGAAGGTTCAATAATGATGGAAAGACAGCGGCACCCGTTTCCAAGGAATAAGAATGACCACCGGTCGTATGTTTCAAATGCGAGCAGGAGGGACACATCAGTCCAAACTGTACGCAGCAACCCAAAGCGTGTTTCAATTGCAGAAGAGAAGATCACTTAGGTCAATTTTGTCGTGTAATGAAGTCAAGTCCAGCTGGGATGGTGACGCCAAAGGATGTCTCAGACAAGTCAAAGTCGGTAGTTTAAGTGAGAGCGTTTGTCGAGGAACCAGAACGAAGTTATCACGGGTAAGTTAATCATAAACTTTTTCAAAGTTTATACCTTATTCGATATCGGTTCTACCCATTCTTTTATTTCTCCTACTTGCGCTCAATGTTTAAATTTGACCCCAGTACAAAACCCATTTCTAAAACCCTCAAATATTTCTTCACCCAAAATAAACGTAACATGCGCCAAAGACGTTAGCTCGAGCTGTTGAAGATTATGACCATACTATTCAATGCCATCGTAGAAGAAGGAACGTGGTAGCTGACGCGTCGAGTAGAAGATCGTATGCAGTTACGAGTGCGAGGTTGTTAACATAAAGACCCATTTTGTACGACTTACTCTAGAGACCCGCGTGATGATGTTAAATATACGATTAGAACCAACTTTAATCGATAAAGTTAAAGCCGCTTAGGCTACAGACTCAGAGCTAATGAATGTGAAGAAGAAGGTTCAAGAGGGCGTTATTCTAGAATCAAGAATCGACGAAGAGAGAAAATCTTAACCCTCGACTTTATTGGTCTATTTGAAATCATCGATCGAGTAGAAACTGTGGCCTATAGACTCGCCTTACTGCCAAGTATGTCGCATGTTCATAACGTTTTTCACGTATCGATGTTACGTAAATATGTGAAAGACCCGAACCACATTATTGAGTTAGAACCGGACGAAATAGCGGAAGATTTAACGTATGAAGAGGTACCTGTAAAAATTTTGGATAAGAAGAAGCATATTCTACGCTCAAAGGTTATACCTCAAGAGTTAGAATCTGACGAGGTATCCTCATCTATTCGGCATACCAGGTACGTACGTAAATTTCGAGGGCAAAATTTCATAAGGAGCGGAGATTGTGAGACCTCAAATTTTATGAATAAAGATTTAATTTTCTCAAAATATTTTTTTTGAATATTATGGCGTGGATTTGATATAATGTTATAGTTGTGGGTAATATTTATAAATTTCACAAAGTATACAAGTTGTTATATAATATTTGATTGGTCGGAGAATATTCGTTTTAACAGAGAATATTCGTACGACGGCACAATCATTGGTGGACCCCACAACAGAATTGTTGTTGGAATGAAAAAACGATAGAAATACTTTTTATGAAAATAACGGCGGAAGTTTTACCGTTAAACTGTTAAAATACACGGTGGTAAAAGTACGGTAATACGTGTGGTTGCATAGTAGCACACGGTATTGATTATTGATGCTTACGTGAGA
The DNA here is from genome assembly GCA_016801055.1 of Panax notoginseng. Lineage (NCBI taxonomy): Eukaryota > Viridiplantae > Streptophyta > Magnoliopsida > Apiales > Araliaceae > Panax > Panax notoginseng. The sequence continues at coordinate 190,056,084 of CM029017.1, forward strand.
AGTCACTCAGTTTTATTCAATTATTGCTATAGTAATTGCTTCATAGTATCTCACGTTATTTGAGTCAATTATTGTCGATATTTTTTTTATATTATTAAATCAATAATTGAGACGATACAGTTATTCATATTATTATTTGTAATATTGACGATGTCTAGAAAGTTCTGTCGAGGAGAGGTTTGGTCACCTAATTGCGCACCAATAAGGAGAAAACCTTATCGAAAAGCCCCCTCTTTACTGGGAATGATCTGGTTGTTAAATATTGTGAATAATAATAATGATGAATACATGTTGTTAAAAAATATTGGAGGAATTTTTATGAAGTATTTGATGTAAATTTTGCTTATTTTATGGACCCCCATTTACCCATTTTTCAAAATTATCGATAGAAAGTTATTCAGTATATATATATAATATGATATGACCCACCTATGATGGTGAAATGTTGGTGGGAGAGGAACACGTGGGGCCCATGTGTGGAAGTAAAATGAAATGGGAAGGAAATTGGTTTTCACGGGTGGAATATAAGGATGGAATGTTGAAAATGGTGGGATGTTATATATATATATATATATATATATATATATATATATATATATATATATATATATATATATATATAATAAATTTTGTTTTTTATGAAAAATAGAATATATTATATTTTCTTATGCATAGTGCTTGCATAGTATTTGCATAGTAAAATCAAAATAAAATTTTTGGCCGTCAATTGAATTCGTCTGATTTCTTCTGTGCATCCATGAGAAAAAATTTAAATAGTATCTTTTCCATTCTCCTATAAATAGGATGCTTAATTAGAATTGAAAATCACACCAGAATTAGAGAATTCTTCTTCTATAATATTGAGCGTATTTCTTTCGAGTTTTAGAAAGTTTTGAGCGTAGAAAACAGTGAAAGTTTTCTTCAAGAATATATCCGCTATACCAGTCAGAATTTCTCTATTTTTAAGGTAAGGGGCATTATTTATTTCACATTCTGAAGAGATATTATTTTTCGTATTCGTATGAATATTATTTTCGTTCGATATTCATAAGAAAATTTTATTTTGTTCAATATTCGCAAGAAATATTATATTCGTTTAATATTCGTAATGAATATTATTTTCATTTAATATTCGTAATGAATATTATTTTCGTTTAATATTCGTAAGGTATGTTATTTTTGTTCAATATTCGCTTGAAATAATATTTTCTTCCATACTCCGTAGTATGTAAGTAATATTATTTCGTTTCAGATTTCGAATTTTATACTTATTTTGTTAAAGTTTTGACTTCTATACTCCATGAAATTAGTAGAATATCCTTGATATTTACGCTTCATCCAATATTTTTTTATGAAAATATTATTCTGAGCATTCTTGATAAGTTTTAATTTTTTCATGCCGAAGTACTATTCACGGGTTACTATTCATAAAGTACTATTCACGAGGTACTATTCACTTGAGTACAATTCACCCAGGGTACTATTCATGATAAAAATTGATTCGTTTTCGGTCTGAATCATTTTTGGTACAATATTATTCTTAAATTTTACTCCACAAAGCAGTATCATGTTGACAATTTGAACGTTATTAAAATATGGATAAATTAAATTATAAATCTTTAAAATTTATCCTTGAACTTATTTTATTGAATTATTATATCATTGTCATCATCCTCATGCTTATATTGTTATGAAAGTCATCTTTGCTGTAGTGCATAGATGGACTTGGTATGATTATGACCAGGAATTATTCAGTATAATCATGACCGTAATGTTACAAATGATGTGGTAAAAGTCCTCATTGGCCCGTAGTGCATTGATGGACAGTTTTTAGTATGATTATGGCCATAGATTCTCTTCGGCCAAGGGTGCAAAGATGAATTATTTTATGGCAAGATCATGACTATTGATGAAAACACGATTATCTTTGGCCCGTAGTGCATGGATAATTCGTGGTTGTGATACTAAAGAATATCCTTGGGCCGTAGTGCAGGGATGATTCGATGATGTGGATTATTTATTAAGTTGAGTCTCAGCGATAAAATTATTGATAAACTTTTTAAATCATAGAAGATAGTAGATATCGTGCTCTACTTGACTCTTCTAATGGATTGCTTATTCCGCTGCAGTTGTTGATCTAAAACTTGTTGTCTATTGTATTTTTATCAGTTGTTATACTGTTGAAGGCTAAGGATAATTTATTCTACATTATCTTAGTCATAATATTTCTTACTGGGCTAGTTGAGCTCACCCTTTACTTTCATTGTTCTCTTTAGAAAATGAGAATATAGCTAGGACTAGTCGGGGAACGGAGTGACGGTCCAGATGTTTGCATTAGTAGTCATCACTATTCTGTGAAGTAGTGTGAAAACAAATGTAATAATATTAAATTTGACTTTGGATATTGTCTAGAAGACAATATTCGTGTTGAAACTCCCAGCTTATATTTTGTCGTACTTTACACGACAGTTGTATAATTAAGTTGTATTTAAATTTTGTACCATGTATTTGACGACTCAGAATGGGTGATGTATACCTATTTTCGGGGCATCACAGATGTATACCTATTTTGGGGGCATCACATATACCAATACACAATTCTTAGTTATAATCATACCAATCAACAGTTCATCTATGCATTACGGGCCAAAGATGACTTTTACCACATCATTTGTCTGTAACATTAGTCCATCTTTGCAATACGGGCCAAAGAGAATTTTCACCACATCATTTGTCTGTAACAATATAGGTCATGATTATACCAATACACAATTCTTAGTCATAATCATACCAATCAACAGCCCATCTATGCACTACGGGCTAAAGATGACTTTCACCGCAATATAAACATAAGGATGATGACAATGATATATATAATGAATGAGCAGAAATAATCAGAATAATAAGATAAAATAAATCTTAGTTATTTTCAACTTAATTATCCAGAGTCCAAATTGCTAACATGATATCCAGGAAATCGATTAGAATTCCTGATAAAATATAAAGTTCAAGTAATGTAAAGTTCCTTACTCAAAAATAATAACTTAAGACCAAATAGAAAGATCCAGATCAAGATATTAGATGAAGCACAAACTAATAAGGACATTCTAATCATTTCAGGATTTTCACCATTTAATGATAAGCTAAAGAAACGAATAATAATATCTTACCATAATATGGAGTATGAAATAAAATGATATCCCTTTACCATAAAAATGATACCCCTTACCTTTGCATGTGATTTGATTCTGCTTTCTGTGAAATTGATCAACTTAAACAATGCTTGCATTCCTTATCTACACTTGGAGTAACCATACACTCAACAGAAATACTCACAATATTGTAGTAAAAGAATTTTATATTTTTAGTGTAGTGATGATTTGTGCTTAGTTGCTCAAGTTAGCAACCTATTTATATTGATAATTGAGGAAACAATCAGCACACACGCTTTGACAAAATAACCAAATGAGCTGCATAAAATATGGTAGTGGAATTTATGGTCCAATAGAAAAATTTAAACCAACTTGTACACGTTTTAACAAAATTTGATCAATAATAGAGTTGTGGTTCATATTACTTTAGGAAAAGTAAAGTGTCGGTAAGTCCTGCCAAACTTACTTTTGTAAAAAGAAAATAATTTAACAAACATCTGTATATATCATACTTATCTTTAATCAACACCTTTTATTCATATATTATTTATACATTTTCAATCTTTCAACAATTATTCAAAATTATTAACATAGACACACAATACTTCCAACTGGTATAATTATATCATGTCAAATAATATGAGTTACTGTGCAATAACTCATATTCAATATTTTGATAATTGTTATTCTATTTAATAAATGGTTAAATTGATAAAAGGTTAAAGTTAAGGGTGATATTTGAAAATTTTGCAAAGTAAGCAAGTTGATATAAAATATTCTTTGTGTCGGGGAATATTCGTTTTAATAGGAAATATTCGTACGACGATACCATCATTGGTGGACCCCACAACGAAAGTATTGTCGTAGTTAGAAAACGACAGAAATATTTTTTATAAATAACGGCGAAAGTTTTACCGTTAAAACTGTTGAACTACCTGGTGGTAAAAGTACAGTAATACGCGTGGTTACATAGTAGCACACGGTATTGATTATTAATGTTTACGTGAGAAGTCACTCAGTTATACTCAATTATTGCTACAGTAATTGCTGCATAATATCTCTCATATTATTGATTCAATTATTGTCATAGTATCATCTGCATAATATTTATTATTATTAAATCAATAATTGACACGACAATGTTATTCATATTATTATTTGCAAAATTGACGATGTCTAAAAAGTTCTGTCGAGAAGAGGTTTGGTCACCTAATTGCGCGCCAATAAGGAGAAATCCTTATCGGAAAGCCCCCTCTTTCTTGGGAATGATCTGATTGTTAAATATTATGAGTTATAATATTAATGATGAATAATTTCGTGTTGATTAAAGATGAAATTGATATTTTCATTGTGTTGGGATTAGTAGTGTTAGTGAAAATCGATATTTATTTCGATAATAATTGATGTTTGGAGGTTATATTGACTAATCGGGTAATTAATCGGATAAATGAGCAATTAATTGCTATTAATTCACATGCTTATAACTATTTGTTCACATGTGTGTACTATTAATTCACATGTATGTACTATTAGGGGAGGTGGTGCAAGATTGATAATACTTGTATGACTAAATTAAAAATAGAGGTATAGATGAAAGTACTATACTGTAATTATTTTTTTCACATGTATAGAACTATTGATTCACATGATTGTACTATTGATTCACATGATGTACTATTAGGGGAGATTGTACAAGTTTGATAATACTTGCAGGACTAAATTAAAAATGAAAGAAAATATGAAGGTATTATACTGTAATATTTTGAGCCCCAAAACGTACAATTATCAAAACTATGTTTTCCTATAAATAGAAGCTCATTCTTCTTTTATTCTCACCAATTCACTAAGACTCACAAGAGCAATTATAGAGATAGAAGCTATAGAGAGAAAGAATAAGAGTAGTCTGCTGCTTCACTAGTCCAGTATCCAGTCTTCTTCCAAGGTAAGGAATGTTATTTATTTCTTATTCGTAAAGGATATTATTTTTGTTCATTATTCATAAGAAATAATATTTTCTTCCATACTCTGCAGTATGTGAGTAATATTATTTTATCTCGTATTCCTGATTATACCCTCATTCTGTTAAAGTATTGCTTCTATACTCCGTGAAATTAGTAGAATATCCTTGATATTTGCGCTTCATCTAGTATCTTTTCATGGAAATATTATTCTGAGCTTTCTTGATAATTATTGATCTTTTTATGTCAGAATACTATTCACAAGTTACTATTCATGAGTTACTATTTACGGGTTACTATTCACCCGGTTATTATTCACTCAAATATTATTCACTCAGGTATTTGGGTCACTTTTTATGCTAGGATACTATTCACGAGATGCTATTCTCGAAGTACTATTCACAGGGTACTATTCACCCGAAAAATATATTTCTTTTCTATTCAAATTATTTTTGATACATGAATATTATTCTTGAATTTTACTCCACAAAGCAGTATCATGTTGACAATTTAGATATTTTTAAACTCTGGATAAATTTAAAGTCTTTAATATTTATCATTGACTTCGTTTGATTAATGCTTATATCATTGTCATCATCCTTATGCTTATATTGTAATGAAAGTCGTTGTGGCTTACGTGCATAGACGACCTGTTGGTTATTAGTTTTACAGTTGTATGTCTTTGGCCCGTAGTGCAAAGAAGAAATGTTGATTAATATCTTTGGTCGTAGTGTAAAGATGAACTGTTGATTGATAGCTTTGGCCCGTAGTGCAAAGATGGACAGGTGTATGACATGATCATGACCACTGGTGATACTAACGAATATCCTTGGATGTAGTGCATGGGTAATTCGATGATGAGATTGGCAGGATCATGACCATTAGTTAACAGTTGAATGTCTTTGGTCGTAGTGCACTGACATGCAATTGATTGGTATGATCATGACCATTAGTTTTATAGTTGAATATCTTTGGCCCGTAGTGCAAAGATAGACAACTGATTGGTATGATCATTGTTATTACATTTGAATATCTTTAGCCTTTGGGGTAAGGATATTGAGTGAATGTTCTATTAAGCCTTTGTGGCAAGGAATTACTGTTGATTCACATTGTTATAAACATGAATTGTGAATTTAACTATAATCTTTGGTGGTTCAGGTGAAGACAGGTGATGAAAATTCTCTTTATCTTGGGTATAACAAAGAACTGTTAATGGGTATTACAGTGATAAAATTGATGATAAACTTTTTAAATCATAGAAGATAGTGGATATCATGCTCTACTTGACTCTTCTAATGGATTGATATTTTCGCTACAGTTGTTGATCTAAAACTTGTTATCTATTGTATTCTATCAGTTGTTATACTTTTGAAGGCTAACGATAATTTATTCTGCATTATCTTAGTCATAATATTTCTTATTGGGCTAATTGAGCTCACCCTTTTGCTTTCATTGTTCTCTTCAGGAAATGAGAACGTAGCCAAGACTAGTCGAGAAATGGAGTGACGGTCCAGATGGTTGTCATAGTAGTCCTCACTATTCTATGAAATAGTGTGATAATAAATATAATGAGATTCATTTGAGTTTAAATACTGTCTATGAGACAATATTCGTGTAAAAACTGTCAGCTACGCTTTTGTCGTATTGTATAAAAGAAGTTTGTGTTTGATTTATGTACCATGTATTTGGCGACTCAGAATGGGTGATGTATACCTATTTTGGGGGCGTCACTATAACTACTGTGACAATTATTGAATGAAAGACTGAGTGACTTCTTACGTAAGAATCAATAATATGAATCACTGTGAAATACCATGTGCTACTGTGAAATACCATGTGCTACTGTGAAATACCATGTGCTACTGTGCAATACCGTGTACTACTGTAAAATCATGTGTATTACTGTATTTTTATTATCGGGTATTTCAACAGTTTAACGGTAAAAGTTTTGCCACTATTTTTATAAAAAGGTTATTTATGTCGCTTTATATATCTGACAGTTATTCTGTTATTGGGCACACCAATGATTGGTTAATTCGGTATCGTCGTACAAGTATTCCCCGATAAAAATAATATTCCCCGACCAAACGAATATTTTATGAAAAATTTCTTACTTCATATATTTTTTTCACATTTTTCGGATTATCTGACAATTTCTATAATTATTTCTATTTATAAAAACTATAATTTAATAGCTTCAAAATAGAAATACTAACTCCACATACATTTATATCTTTAAAACATCATCAATATTAATCTTATATTATTATAATATTTTTTAGCAAATTTCATAATTTTCCACCATTCATAGAATTTTCTATGAATTTTCTCTATGTTTAAAATAGCTTAAAAATACAATAAATATTTCTATTATTCAATAATTTTTCAAAACTACCCAGAAATTATAAAATAATATTATAAGACTTTTCACCGAGTTTCATAATTTTTCATCATTCATAAAATTTTCTATGAATTTCTTCTATTTTCAAACTAACTATAAATAGTTTAAAAATACAATAATTACTTCTGCTTTTCAATAATTCATCAAAAATTTATAGAAATTCCAAACTAATAGTATAAGATTTCTGTAAAAATATTTCTGCCCAAATAACTTTTCTAATAATTTAATTATAAATTCTAATATATAGAAACTTCAATAATTCATAATAATTAACGCTTTTATCAGAAAATTACGGATCTTATGTCATTTCCATGTGAAATTTAATTCTTTACAACTTTGTAGAAGAAAGTTTTTCCAAATTCCGCATCAAACATAGAGAAAGAGGCTTACCGAAAAATTTTGCTACAAAAGTTCTGAATCAGTCACCTCTTAAAATTCATAACAAATCATATGTTAATCTTTAACGGTTCAAAATTTGTGGACATATACTCAACTTATATATTTATAACATAACCGAAAATTACAACGATCCAACGGTCGGATTACAAATTATAACTCACGCAATAGAGCTTAATAAAATTGATTTTTCGGACTATGAGTCCTTCGAACCAGTTTCATTCAAACAGTGACCACAAAAAATTCACAATGAATTTTTGAGTGATTCTAATTTCTACGTTTAGCTTACTTCTAGGGCTTTCTTTTGATATATGGCTTATCTCCTAACTCATTATACACAAAGAGTTATCGATTTTACAAAATCAAGTAGTAAACTAATTTTTCTGAAAATTTCTAGATTTTATTTTTCATTTGATTTCTTGATTTCTCTCATTTGATTCATGTTTATGCAAGTTTAAATCATCCAATACATACATAAATATGTACTCTTTTCATAAAATTCATAAAACCTAAAATAATCAAGGTTTTGAAAATACCTTTCTTGATTTCTTTTTCATTCCTTCTTTATTTCATTCTTCTTCTTCCCTTCTCTTCATATTTTCTCTCTCTCTCTCTCTCTCTTTTTCTTTTTCTTCCCGTGAGTGGAAATGGGTGAATTATCTTGCTTCCTTTACTTTTCTTTTCTTTCTCCTTTTCCTTTTATCTCCCTCTTTTCCCCTTCTTTTTCTTTCTTTTCTTCCTTTCCTTTTTCTTTGTCTCCCACTTGTCTCCCCCCACCATTTCCCACTTACTTTCTTTATTTGCTCATTTATCCGATTAATTGTTCATTTGACCATTTATCAATTTAATATTTTATAATTTTAGAATAATAATCATAAATTAAATTAGACTTTTATTTCATAAAAGTCGAGGTCTACATCAATTATAACACGCAGAAAGAAAAGTGGAAGATGAGCAAGTTAATCTCCATGTGCGACTAATATGAAGAAAGGCTTAAGGTTGAAAAATCTAATATTGCTCATTTGACTACCACTGGATCCTATAAGAAGAAGGCTTATAAAAAATGGTAAATGCTTTAAGAATAAGGATAAATCAATTTCTACCAAAACAAATAAGGCATATTATTCAGGTAACAACTCTGAGGCATGTCCTAAATGTCATTTCTGTAAGAAGTAGGGACATATTCAGAAAAAATGCCCTAAATTAAGAGAATGACTTGAAAAGAAAGGTATATCATCATTCAATTATGTAACTTATGAATCCTTTCTAATTGATGTTCCTTCTAATACATGGTGGCTTGACATTGGTGCTATGGTTCACATTACTAATTCAATGCATGGATTTCTTTTAAAGAAGACACTCCAAAAGGGGGAAAGAACCATTAAAGTTGGCAATGGAGAGGCTATACAAGTTGAAGCTGTAGGAACTCTTCCTTTAGTTTTGGAGAGTGGTTTCATCTTGTATTTATATGATACAGTTTATGTTCCCAGTATGACACATAATTTAATTTCTGTATCTAAACTTGACGTTGATGGATTTTCATTTATGTTGGGGAATAATAAAATAATTATTTATCATTACTCTCATGTTATTGGTTCTGGCTCTTTAGAGGGAAACCTTTATAAGATAAATCTGGATAATGTCTTTGATGAATCCTTATTAACAGTGAATGTGACAGAAAGTACCTCTAAAAGTGGAAAAAAGAGAAAACTAGATAATGAGAATTCTTCAAAATTGTGGCATCAATGCTTAGGCCATATTTCAAAAGACAGAATGCAACGTTTTATAAATGATGGAATTCTTCATTCACTAGATTTTTCTGATCTTGACAATTGTATTGAATGTATAAAAGGAAAATTTTGTGAAAGGTAATAAGAAAGAAGCCACTAGAAGTGGTGCACTACTTGAGGTGATTCACACTGATATATATGGACCATTTTCTCCTAGGATTGGTGGACAAAAATCTTTCATTACGTTCATTGATGACTATTCTCATTATACTTACCTGATTAATGAAAAATCTGAATCACTAAATATATTTAAAATTTACAAGGCTGAAGTTGAAAATCAACTTGATCGAAAAATTAAAGTAATGAGATCAGATAGAGGCGGAGAGTATTATGGTAAGCACTTCGATACAGGTCATATTCCTAACTCATTTGCCTTATTTTGTCAAGAAAATGGAATTGTCACTTAGTATACAATGCATGGTACACCGCAGTAGAATGGTGTAGCTGAGAGGCGAAATCGTACCCTTATGGATATGATACGTAGTATGTTATGCAATTCTAACTTACCTATATATTTGTGGACTGAGGCATTAAAGACAGTTGTTCATATTTTTAATCGGGTTCCTAGCAAATCTGTCCCTAACACTCCTTATGAAATTTGGACATGTAGGAAACCTAGTTTAAAATACTTACGGGTGTGGGGCTGTCCAACCGAGGCTAAGATTTTTAATCCACAAATGAAGAAACTTGACTCTAAAATCATTAGTTGTCATTTCATTGGATATCTTGAGAGATCTAAGGGTTTTCGATTTTACTGTCCCTCACATACCACTAGAATTGTTGAGACTAGGCATGCAGAGTTTTTAGAGAATGGTGATTTAAGTGGGAGTGGTGAACCTAGAAAAATTGATCTTGAAGAAAATAGGTTTTATGTTCTTAATCTTGTAATTCAAGAGGGTGAGGCACAACAACCTCTTATTGAGGAGAATGATGTCCCTGAGATAACTGAGCCACCACCTATATGTTGAACCCCACATTATTTAAAATCATATTCTTGAAATTGTGCAACCTTTACTTAGGTCCGAAAGATGTAGAAAGCCTGTTAGTTTTGATTATTTTATAACCTATCTTAATGAGATTGACTATGATTCAAGTAAAACTAATGATCATATCTCCTATAAAGAGGCCATTATGAGTGGTCAATCAACTCAATGGCTTGAAACCATGAATGATGAGTTGAAATCAATGGAGCTTAATAACGTTTGGAATCTTGAAGAATTACCAAAAGGTGTTAAACCTGTTAGTTGCAAGTGGGTCTATAAGACCAAATTAGATCTTAAAGGGAAAGTTGAAAGGTATGAAGCTCAATTGGTTGCTAAGGGTTTCACTCAAAAGGAAGATGTGGATTATAATGAAACTTTCTCTTCCGTATACAGGAAAGATTCATTTAGAATAGTCATGGATCTAGTAGCTCATTATGATTTAGAGTTACATCAGATGGATGTTAAAATTGCATTCCTTAATGGTAACTTGCATAAGAATGCCTATATGGCACAACCATAAAGTTTTTTGGTTAAAGGAAAAGAATATATGGTATGTAAACTTAAGAAGTCCATATATGGGTTAAAACAGACATCTCGACAATGGTATCTTACATTTCACGAGGTGATGAGTAATTTTAATTTTAAGAAAAATATAGTCGATCAATGCATATATATACTTGAAGGTCAGTGGGAGTAAATTTGTTATTCTTGTTTTGTATGTTGATGATATACTACTTGCAAGCACTAACTTAAACATGTTGTATGAAACCTAACGTTTCCTTTCTAGAAATTTTGATATGAAGGATCTCGGTGAAGCCTCTTATGTTATAGGTATTGAAATTCATCGAGATAGGTCTCGCGGGATATTAGAAATGCCCCCAAAGAGCTTATATTGACAAAGTTCTTAACAAATACAATATGCAAAATTCATCCCCTACTGTCGTCCCTGTTGTTAAGGGTGACAAATTTGGCTCATATCAATATCCTAAGAATCAACTTGAATGTGATCAAATGAATCTTATTTCCTATGCTTCTGTGGTTGGGAGTCTTATGTATGCTCAAGTTCGTACACGTCCAGATATAGCGTATATAACTGGCATGCTTGGACATTACCAGTCAAATCTAGGTTTGGATCATTGGAAAACAGCCAAAAAGATTTTACACTATTTATAGGGTACAAAGGATATTATGCTTACATTTAGAAAAATTGATAACCTTGAAAACCTTGAAGTTGTTGGTTATTCTGATTCTGATTTTGCTAAGTGTAAAGACGAAAAGAAATTTACATCAAGGTACATCTTTATACTTTCAGGAGACCCTATTTCGTGGAGAACTCATAAGCAGGAGTTAACTACCACTTCCACGATGATGACAAAATATATGGCTTGTTATCATGCTACTTGTCTCACCATATTATTAAGGAATCTTATTTATAGACTTAAGGTTGTAGATTTCATTTCAATGCCATTGAAAGTATTTTGTGATAATAATTCTGCTATTAGTTTTTTCAACAGCACCATTTCGAGTGGTGCTGGACTATACCTCGACACTAAGTACTTATATGTCAAGGAAAGAGTTAAAGATCAAAATATTGTCAATAAGTATATTAGTACGCATAATATGTTAGCGAATCTACTTACAAAATGCTTACCACCCAAGCTCTTTTTAGAGCATATTGCCGTCATGAATTTAACTGGTAGTCTTAATTAGTAAGCTATTTTGATGTAAGACAACAATTTTAATCTCATTGTTTTGAACTTCACATTATGTTTATGGTTTGATATTCTTTTTATTGTGCACACTTGAGAAGTACGGTTATGTTTTGGACCATATGAATGAGTTTAATCTATTACCACTTATGTAAATTCTATGCATACTTATTATGCTTAATGTTAATCTTTGTTCTAATAAAAGTACTAATTGTGTAACTAATGGGGATCTTGTGTTAATAATGACATAAAGATTGTATTAATTCGCATTGGTGATTTTATTTGAACAAGATGTAGATATTAAATTAATATTTGGCCAAATTAATGATTGTAAGCGTTATGTTTTGTATATAAATAGTATTTCGGCCAAGTGGGAGAATGTTAAAATATTTTATTTTCTCATGTGACCTCTACTATTTATGGAATTATTGGGCTTACATATTGTATTAATTTAATCACCTTATTTATAGGTTTGGTAATTATATGACTCATAAATAATATTACTAATATTAATTTGGCATAATAGGCCCTAGGGTTTTATAATCTTGATGGACGATTTTGACCCTTAGTTATTCTATAAATAAAATAGTTAGGGTTTGGTCCCAATTGTCGTCTCAAGAACTTTATACACACCTACACATCCATCATAAGATTGAGAGACAATTGAAGAGCGTGATACACACAAGATGTCTTCTCTTAATTCATGTAAGTACGTAATTGATTAATTGATTTTATTCTTTTTTAACGTTCCGATATAATAATTTAACATCTTTTTCTAAATGCGAAACAAAAACTCAGTGAAACAAGTAGATTATGGTCAAACTTCAGAACATAGAAAACCTGAAATCTCATTCAATAATTTGACGTGCGACAATGTCACACCATCTTAAACCAGGTGCTTACAGCTTACTACAAACTACCAGAGGAGTGCATCTAATAAGCATAGACCAATAATTTAAATAAATGAAATCACAGCTAAGTTATAAGAGCGAAAGACCTATCTTCTTCATATATAAAGTGTGAGGGTGTGCCGGCAGGGCCCTAATTGTTTTTCTCTAAATTTAAAAACAAAAAGAAAATAAATTCTTAATGGTGCAAGCCCTACAAGAAAGAGCATAAAGACGGGGAGAGATGAGATAGAAGACCTGTGCCTGAATGGGCGACGGGCAGACTACTAGTACAACCTTAAATCCAGACTTCATTGTAAACATACAAAGACTAAAATACCCTAAATACTTAATTAAAACTCCTAAATTGCCCTAAAAATCCCAAATATTGAATAAAAACCTAACTCCATCAATTTCTTCCTAATTAAACATAATAGAAATTCCATAAAATAAATATTGAAAATTCTTTTTGGCTCATGACTTATGGTCCTCGGCATTTTTCGAAAGGAAAGATACTGGGCAATGGACTCTACAAAAGGATTTCTAGCCAGCCAAGCAACATGCAGAATAGAATTAATAGACAAAGAAGCGTTTTGAGTTCTATAAGAAGATTTTAACAAAACACATAAACTCCCACAAATGGGTTAGCCAGTAAATATCTTGAGAATATGACAAGAAAGAGAAGGGGGAAGAAAAATTGGGAAGGCAAGTGCAGAACAGATAACATGCAAAACCATTAACACATATATGCTACTAGTAAATATTATCATTGAATGGGAAAACAAAGTAAGGGGCATAAACAGTTTTTATTGTGTACAAGTACAACATTTAAGCTAAATGAATGACTGTACATTACTAGCAGAGTAATAACTTGTATCCTTTTCAATATTGAAGAGTAAATGTAAGACAGGAATGTGTTTTCTGATGTGTGAGAAGCTTGGTCAAGCTGTGTTGTTACTAAAATTTATTTTTTTCTATAAGATATTGATTGTCTCAATGTGCTTCAATTCAAATGAAACATTGTATATATACAACAACTCTGCTCATATTAGTACTGGTGCAGAATTAATATCCAATTCTCTTTCATTCAAAAGGTTTTTATATGTTACTGGTTATGTAACACCCCAGTCCCACATCGAAAGATAGGGGAAATTTTGTTTACTTATAAGGAAATAAGTTACTACTAATAGTACCTTCAAATCATGACTTTTTGTGTGAACACCCAAGATTTGTTCCGGACTCAGGTTTGATCCGAGTTGTTTCATACGGTATTAGAGAGACGTCAGAAATTTAAGTCATGACCCTTGGGTGAGCCTGTGGTGGACTAAGATGGCTCAAGAAGATACTATTAGGCCAGTGGTTTGAAGCCTTATTTTGATTGATTAGATTCGGCATTGGGATTTGACCCAAGATTTGTTCCAGACTCGAGATTTGACAGGATTGATTACCACAGACTCCATAGAAGCATTGGGAAATAAATAGTAAAGTGAAAAATTTAACATAGAACAGAATCAATGTTCAGGTATAATTAGAGGTAGTTCAGTAAAACTTTTGTAATGACCAGCAGCTGCTCACCCTCTGCTCTAGCCACTAATGAAACTGTGAACTCATTTCCTTTCAAATCACTGTGCTACAAAAGTTGTAGATTACCCTAATGAAGGCTATACCTCTTCTTTATTACATATGTAAGCCCGTACATAAATGAAAGATCGCAAGTTTTCAATGCATAATCTTCTTTCTATGAGAAGCTGTGGCATTCAATGTCTACAACTAGGAAAGCACTTGTATAAACTGAAAAGAAAGTTGTATATAGACCAAATCAACTGCTTATCAATATATTTTCAAAGTAACTACGGATTAAGTAATGATAATTTACCTTGGGGGCAATCCAATATTTGTCAAAAAGACTAAGAGATAAGTGAACCAACAGGCAGATGTTATGTCATTGAGCATGTGACCAACACTATAATAGAAAACAGAGCACCTTCCAAGGGGCTTGGTGCATAGTTCTTCATCTTGCATTCCATCAACCATAATGCTCTAAAGAATTAATTTCAGATTTCTCAGCCAATGGAAACCCTGATTGCATCATATTATAAAGTAAGTATGTATAATCTGCATTACAAGTTCCATTATAGCTTTACCATAAAAGAACATAAAGTTAACCTACACAGTTCACAATGAAGTATCTATTGTTCTGCTATCTGAAATAAAGATTTTGACTAGATTAGATAATGTAGAACAAGTTGCCCATGCCTACTGGATAACTGTGGTCGTAAGAAATTCCACAAATTATGCCCTAGATTCCTTCCCAGATTCCCACAAATTAGGCTCCTGATTCATGCCAGAATTATATTAGTTTTCTCAGATTTGATTAGATTTAATTACTTGTAATTGGCAAGTTCAATTAGGAAACGTTATCAGCTATCTGGCTACTCTTGGTCTAGCTATATGTATATATAGTTGGGTTGTAATGGCATTGCCTTATCATTTACTTTTGATGATTAATAAAATTGTTCTCTCAAAGAGTTTGATTTCTTGTGGATTTAAGGAACAGATATCTTGTTGATTCTAAGGTTTGTCAAGGTTGAAGACTCCGGACTTCTTCCTCATTCACTCACTGCGTTGCAAAAAAATTGACAAGCAGTTGTGTTCTTTTATCTGACAATTGGAAATCATAACTCATTTGCATTCAGGAATTGCCAAGGTTTGACAAAATAATATTTGTCAGAGTAAAATAAATATGACTTTAAACAGGCATTTCCTAAGAATTAAGATATGAACTATATTGGGCTCCAGAAATCATATGTACACTTTGATGGTAAGCTTCATGGCTATTTTATGCACAAAGTGTATACTGCAATTAAAAAGACATCTTGAGCTTCCAAATAATGTTTTTTATCCCCTCACCACCCACACACCCTACTCATGTATTTCTTTATCAAGTTGAAAGTGACACCGCAGGATAGAGAAACTCAATAGATCCTGCAATTTGTTATTACAAAGTAAAGAAAACATGAATCTAACTTATCGACCCATCAACTGATATTTATGCTAGATATCAGTTAATGGAAATGTAACACCCATTTTCGAGATAGAAAGAGAGGTCTTAATATCTGATTTTTACCACAAGTCAACTATAATAAATGTCAAACTGGCTCAAGCCATAATCTAAAATAATTATTACAATTCCGAACAAACTAATGTATCACAACCTAAACATAATATATCTAAATCATTTGGATAAAAGGAAACTCTCATCACGCTTGCCCTTGATTCCCCTGAGCATGAGTCAAATGCCCAGTACGAATATAGAATAAAAGAGTAATGAAACGAAATAATTAATTCAATTAAATGAACTGAACTGAACTGAAACGAAACGAACTGAAAAGAAACGAACAAAACTAACACAACGAAATAATAGGCTGAATCAAATGGATGGGTGTTATTTCATACCGAGCTCAGAACAAAACAGAAATATACCTTGCCACACAGGCAAGTCATACATATTGGACCGCGAATCCAATGCATGTAAAATCGGAAGGCGTGTTTGGCACAAACATAACCAATCCGCAGAACAGAATAGAACAGAACAGAAAATTAGGGTCGACCCATACGTCTCCCACAATAAAACACTAAATGGCCAACTCCCACCGGATCACAAAACGGAGACATTGTGGACTGATCACACCGCTATGGAAGGTGTCATGTCTCGATGCCAAGAGGACATGCATGTGGTACTCCCACAGGTGGTTATAGCTCAGGTATACCATACGGTATTCTAACAAAAATATTATGTCAGAACACATGCGACAAAATATTAAGACAAAGGTTCTAATATGTACATGTTAAATTGAACCGAATCAAAAACACAAAGTCTCCAAAATATATATTAACATATACATCGCTACAAATATCAAAATAAAATTTAGACATGATACACTAGTCTAAAGAGTACAAATATGAGTTCTAATACAACGCTAAAACAAAATTAACAAAATAAATTGACAAGGAATAATTATGAGAGATAATACTAAATTTCGAAACGAATAACGAAACGAACAAATTAAAAACAAAAGAGTCTCGCTGAAAGAGTACGGAATCCGTACCAGGATTAAGCAATGTAATACCCAAAATTTAAATAAGATTACGCTAAACTCCTTCAATCTGATCTAATAAAATAAAATAAAATTTTATTACAAATTTACCCATTAACAACATAATATTGTTAAAATTATTATCAAGTAAATTTTACAATTTTATCAACAAGATTAACTAGTTTAAATTAATATACATAACTTTCAATTTGATTTACTAATTTCGTTTATAAGTTTCATCGCCAAATATTTATTAAAATAATATATATATAGTCCGCTCCTCCAGCGAATTAGAAGGAGTGAACTAACAACGAACTGACTATAGCGACGATTTTTTCCGTCGCTATATCATAGAAAGCCGATTGTTTATGCTATAGCGACGGAAAAAACCGTCGCTATAGCCGGTTCGCTCCCTCCACTTCACTGGAGAGAGTCGGGCTATATATATATATATATATATATATATATATATATATATATATATGTATATATATATATATATATATATATAATCAATCAAATTTACTGATCACCAAGTACGAATTGTATTATTTTACTCCTTTGTTAATACTGTAGCCATGTATAGAGTCTGCCATAGTCATCCATGAATAAATCAAATCAGTCACTTGCTAAACAATTATATTCCCAAAAAGTAACAAAATAAAAAACAAGCTTGATACGAATTCTCTCACAAATACAATCACAACAACAATGTCTCAGTTTACAGCAATAAGCGGCGACTTGGCTCCTCTTTCTCTTTCTCAGGTTGTATAATAAAAATAAGATTAGGTTTAGTTATTTATTCACTTAAAAACAGATTTTATTAATTAATATATTTATTAACTCTCCAAATTTTAATAGAATTTTAAAATTACACAATTATAAATTTGGCCCACTTAATTTAAAGCTCAATTTTACCAATTTAATTTATTCATCACTTATTAATACATTAGCCCACATAAATTAAATTATTATTTGACCCAAAGAAAAGACAAAGTCCAATTAAACTATATATATATATATATATAGCAAGGATCAAGTGCATACCCCTTATCTTACTCACCCGTGCTCACCCCCCTTTAGGCGACGGTTTCGGTCATACAACCGTCGTCTATACTTTTAGCGACGCTATATGTTGTCCGTCGCTAAAAGTATAGACGACGGTTGTATGACCAAAACCGTCGCCTAAAAGGGGGTGAGCACGGGTGAGTAAGATAAGGGGTATGCACTTGATCCGGACCGTATATATATATATATATATATATATATATATATATATACACTTTTAAATGTTATTTATTTATTCTTTTTTTTACTGTGTATAACGTCACCTACCCCTTAAAAAGGATTCCATCCCCGGAATCAAAAGAATGAACGTACCTAATTATCAAAAAGATGCGGATACTCCGCTCGAATAGACTCCTCCATCTCTCAAGTAGCTTCTCGCTCCGAATGGTTCCTCCATAAAACCTTAACAAACGGAATAGTCTTCCTCCTCATAATCCGCTCTTGACGATCCAAAATCACCTCAGCTTGTTCCTCACAACTAAGATCCTCCCGAATCTTATCGAATGGATATTGCACCATGTGCAACGGATGATAATGATAACTCCTCAACACTGACACAAGGAACACATTGTGCACATGAGCTAACTGTGGAGGCAAAGCTAACCGATATGCAACCTCACCAACCCTCTCCAGAATCTCAAATGTGCCAATATAACGCGGACTAAGTTTCCCTTTCAACCCAAATCATCGAATGCCCTTCCAAGGAGAAGCTTTTAGAAACACATGCTCATCTGATTCAAACTCTAAAGTCCTCCTATGCTTATCAGCATAACACTTCTACCGTGATCGAGCCGACTTCAGTTTTTTCTTAGCCACCGCTACCTTCTCCGTAGTGATTTGAATTAACTCAGGCCCTTCTATGGCCCTTTCACCAACCTCATCCCAACAAGTTGGTGCCCGACACTTCCTACCATACAACGCCTCAAAAGGAGTCATTTCAATACGTGCATGCCAGCAGTTGTTATAAGTAAACTCAACTAGACTCAAGTAATCATCCCAATTATCCGACCACTCAAGTGCACAAGACCTTAACATGTCCTCCAACGTCTGAATAGTCCTTTCAGATTGCCCATCAGTTTACGGATGGAAAGAAGTACTGAAGTTGAGCCGAGTACCCCAAGCTCGTTGAAACCCTTTCCAAAACCGTGAAGTGAACTGTGGATCCCAATCTGAAATAATAGACACTGAAGTACCATGAAGTCTAACAATCTCCTGTTGAAAGATATGTGCCAACCTATCCACTTAGTAACCCTCATGGATAGTCAAAAAGTGTGCCGATTTGGTCAGCCGGTCCACCACTACCCAAATGGCATCATTCTTCCTGAAAGTCTTCGGCAAACCAGTCATAAAATCCATTGTGATATCCTCCCACTTCCAAACTGGAATGTTTAACTGTTGCAACAAACCGCTAACTCGTTGATGTTTTATCTTCACTTGTTGACAAGTGAGGCACTTCCCATTCCACCAAAAAATTTTCTTCATATCCCTATACATCTTCATAGAACCTGGATGAATAGAAAATGGCGAACTATGAGCCTCAGCCAACACAGCCTCCCGAATGATTGGTCCCGACGGTACACACAACCTCTCACCCAACCAAATCACACCATGGTCATCAATACGAAACTTGGGCTGCTTTCCCTCCTCTAAAATTTGCGGCATACCCCATAATTCCCTATCTTCCTTTTGAGCTCCTTTGACACGCAAGATAAGAGAGGGCTTCACTCTCATATCTGCCAAATGCCCATCTGAACCTTGCACATACAACTCCAACTCTAGCCGCTACATATCTAAAATAAGCTGGGGTTGTGTAACGAGGGCTTCTACACTCCTAGAACTCTTTCGGCTAAGAGCATCTGCAACCACATTTGCCTTCCCCGGGTGATATTGAATCCTTGCATCATAATCTTTTAGAAGCTCCAACCAACGCCTCTGCCTCATGTTGAGCTCCTTTTGAGTGAAGATGTATTTAAGACTTTTGTGATCGGTGAAGATATCACAAGTCTCTCCATACAAATAATGCCTCCAAATCTTTAAGGAAAAGATCACTGCTGCCAACTCCAAATAATGAGTGTGGTATTTCACCTCGTAAGGTTTAAGCTGCCTAGAAGCATAAGCAATCACCTTACCGTGTTGCATCAAAACACACCCCAAGCCCTTCTTAGAAGCATCACTATAAATCTGGTAACCTCTTGTTCCCGACGGCAATGTAAGTATTGGAGTTGTCACAAGCCGTTTCTTCAACTCCTCAAAACTTTTCTCGCGCTCCTCATTCCATACAAACTTTGTGCCCTTTCTCATCAACTGAGTCAATGGCAAGGCAAGCGAAGAGAATCCTTCCACAAATCGCCTATAGTACCCTGTCGAACCCAAGAAACTCCTAATCTCTGTCACTATAGTAGGTCTTTGCCATTTAATGATAGCCTCAACCTTAGCAGGAATGCCTTCAGCAGAAACAACGTGGCTCAAAAATGCAACCTGCTCCAACCAGAACTCGCATTTAGAGAATTTAGCATACAACTTCTCTTTCTGCAAAATCCCCAACATTGTTCGAAGATGCTCCTCATGCTCTTCCTTAGACTTGGAGTTAACCTAAATATCATCAATAAAGACAATAACAAATTGGTCCAAGTACTCCCTGAACATCCGATTCAACAAATCCATAAACACCGTCGGAGCGTTAGTCAAACCGAATGGCATCACCAGAAACTCGTAATGCCCATATCGAGTACGAAAAGCCGTCTTAGGGATATCTTTATCCCTCACCCTCAACTGATGATAGCCCGACCTCAAGTCTATCTTCGAAAAATACTTTGCCCATTGAAGTTGGTCAAACAAGTCATCAATCCTCGGTAATGGATATCGAGTCCTAATGGTAATCTTATTCAACTCCCTATAGTTTGTGCACAACCTCATAGACCCATCTTTCTTCTTCACAAATAAAATTGGAGCACCCCACGGCGAAACACTCGGCCAAATCACACCACGATCTAACAGTTCCTGTAACTGCTCCTTCAACTCCTACAACTCCAATGGTGCCATTCGATACGGCGCCTTAGAGATAAGCTCCACACCAAGAACAAGCTCAATAGCAAACTCCACTTCACGCTGCGGTGGCAACCTGACAACTCCTTAGGAAACAGATCGGGAAAGTCACGAACAAGTGGAACATCCTCAATATGAGACTCACCCTTAGAGGTATCTTTCACAAACGCTAAATATCCCTAACAACCCTTTGTCACTAACTTCCCAACCTTCAAAGCTGAAATCAACTTCACCACCCTACTTGGTCGTGAACCCTGAAACACGAACTCTGGAGACTTCACATCTCCAAATATAACCTTCTTCGCCTGACAATCGATAGCGGCATGGTGTTTATCCAACAAGTCCATCTCAAGAATGACATCGAAACCGTGCATACACATCGGAAGAAGATTAGCGCTACGAATCTTATCCCCAAAATTGATCGAACACCCTCGATACAAATTAGAGATAATGTGATGCCCCCAAAATAAGTATACATCACCCATCTTGAGTCACCAGATACATGGTACAAAACTCAACTACAAACTTAATAATACAACTGTCGTTAAAAATATGACAAAATATAGCTGAGAGTTTAAACAAGAATATTGTCTTTTAGAAAATATCAACACTCAATGGAGTCCTCATTACAATTATTATCACACTATTTTATAAAAATAGTGAGGACTACTATAGCCACATCTCAGACCATCACTCCATTCCCCGACTCGTCCCAGCTATATTCTCATTTCCTGAAGAGGACAGTGAAAGCAAAAGGGTGAGCTCAACTAGCCCAGTAAGAAATATTATGACTAAGATAATGCAGAATAAATTATCCTTAGCCTTCAACAATATAACAACTGATAGAATATAATAAACAACAAGTTTTAGATCAACAACTGCAGCGGAATAAGCAATCCATTAGAAGAATCAAGTACAACATAATGTCTACTATCTCCTCTAGATTAAAAGTTCATCGTTAATATTTCATTCCTGTAATACTCATCAACAGTTCTTTGTTATACCCAAGACAAAAAGAACTATCATCACCTGTCTTCACCTGAACCACTAAAGATTATAGTTAAATCCACAATTCATATTTATAATCATGTAAATCAACAGTTTCTCCTTGCCACGAAGGCTTAATAGAACGTTTACTCAATATCCTTACCCCAAAGGCTAAAGATATTCAAATGTAATAACAATGATCATACCAATCAGTTGTCTCCCTTTGCACTACGGGTCAAAGATATTCAACTATAAAACCAATGGTCATGATCATACCAATCAATTGTCTGTCAGTGCACTACGGTCAAAGACATTCAACTGTTAACTAATGGTCATGATCCTGCCAATCATATCATCGAATTATCCATGCACTACGGGCCAAGAATATTCGTTATTATCACCAGTGGTTATGATCATGTCATACATCTGTCCATCTTTGCACGTAAGCCAAAGATATACAACTATAAAACCAATAATCAACAGTCCATCTTTGCACGTAAACCAAAGATATACAACTATAAAACCAATAATCAACAGTCCATCTATGCTCGTAAGCCACGGATGACTTTCATTTCAATATAAGCATAAGGATGATGACAATGATATAAGCATTATTCAAACGAAATCAAGGATAAATATTAAAGACTTTAAATTTATCAAGAGTTTAAAATATCCAAATTGTCAACATGATGTTGCTTTGTGGAGTAAAATTCAAGAATAATATTCATATATCAAAATTAATTTGGACAGAAAAGTAATATATTTTTCGGGTGAATAGTACCTATTGAATAGTACTTCGGGAATAATACCTTGTGAATAGTATCCCGACATGAAAAGTGTCCCAAATATCCGTGTGAATAATATTCGAGTGAATAGTAATCGAGTGAATAGTAACTCGTGAATAGTACCCCAGCACGAAAAGTGCCCCGAATACCCGAGCGAATAATATTTGAGTGAATAGTAACTGGGTGAATAGTAACCCGTAAATAGTAACTCATAAATAGTAACTCGTGAATAGTATTCCGGCATAAAAAGATCAATAATTATCAAGAAAGCTCAAAATAATATTTTCATGAAAAGATACTGAATGAAGCACAAATATCAAGGATATTCTACTAATTTCACAGAGTATAGAAGCAATACTTCAACAAAATGAGTGTAGAAGTAGGAATACGAAACGAAATAATATTACTTACATACTACAGAGTATGGAAGAAAATATTATTTCATATGAATATTGAAAGAAGATAATATCCATACGAATACGAAAAATAATATCTCTTCTGAATATGAAATAAATAATACTCCTTACCTCAGAAGAAGACTAGATACTGGAATAGTGAAGTAGCAGACTTCTCTTCTTCTTTCTCTCTATAGCTTCTCTCTCTATAATTGCTCTTGTGAGTCTTAGTGAATTGGTGAGAATGAAGGAAGAATGAGCTTCTATTTATGGGAAAATATTGTTTCGATAATTACACGTTTTGTGGCTCAAAATATTACAGTATAATACCTTCATCTTTTCCTTCATTTTTAATTTAGTCCTGCAAGTATTATCAAACTTGTACCACCTTTCCTAATAGTATATCATGTGAATCAATAGTACAATCATGTGACTCAATAGTTCTATACATGTGAAAAAAATAATTACAGTATAATACCTTCATCTATACCTTCATTTTTAATTTAGTCATGCAAGTATTATCAATCTTGCACCACCTCCCCTAATAGTACATACATGTGAACACATAGTTATAAGCATGTGAATTAATAATAATTAATTGCTCATTTATCCGATTAATTACCCGATTGGTCAATATAACTTCTAGACATCAATTATCATCGAAATAAATGTCGATTTCCACTAACACTAATAATCCCAACACAATAGAACTATCAATTTCATCTTTAATCAACACTAACTTATTCATCATTAATATTATAACTCGCAATATTTAACAACCAGATCATTCCCAGGAAAGAGGGGGCGTTTCGATAAGGATTTCTCCCTATTGGCGCGCAATTAGGTGACCAAACCTCTCCTCGACAGAAATTTGTCAATATTGTAAATAATAATATGAATAACTTTGTCGTCTCAATTATTGATTTACTAATAATAATTATTTTACAGATGATACTGTGACAATAATTGAATCAATGATATGAGAGATATTATGCAGCAATTACTGTAGCAATAATTGAGTATAACTGAGTGACTTCTGACGTAAGCATCAATTATCAATACCGTGTGCTACTATGCAACCACACATATTACTGTTCTTTTACTACCGAGCAGTTCAATAATTTAAAAATATTTCAGTCGTTTTCTAACTACGACAATACCTCCGTTGTGGGGTCCACCAATGATTGTGCCGTCGTACGAATATTCCCTGTTAAAGTGAATATTTCCCGACCAATCGAATATTCCCCGACACAACGAATATTTTATATCAACTTGCTTACTTCGCAAATTTTTCAAATGTCACTCTTGACTTTAACCCTTTATCAATTTAACCATTAAATAGAATAATAATTATAAGAAAACTGAATACTTTCATTTCATAAAATTCGGGGGTCTTACAGATAACAACAGAAATCCCCATTGGGGTAGCAATAGATATAACAGAATCTAAAGACTGAGATGGCACACCCAGGTGCCGAACAAAAGACTAAGCAACAACAGAATGAGTAGAACCCATATCAAATAAAAAAGACGCCTCACGATTGCTAACTACAAGAATGTCAAAAACAGTACTTGGTGCACCTGCCGCCTGGTTATACGTCAAATCAAAAAATCGACCACCCTGACGCTGACCTCCATTGCCACCATTTTCACCACCTCCACCATTACCACGTGGACTGGTACAATCCCTAGCAATATGACCCATCTGTCCACATAAGAAGCATGCATTTGTGATTCTATGGCACTGCCTCCCCGGATGATTAGCCCCACAAGTAGCACAAGAAGTTATCGGAATAAGATTTGGGTTACCCCCACCAGCTGGTCCCGGATAACGACCCTGATTCTGCCCCTGCTGACGATTCTGCTATTGCTGACGATTCTTTCCTTGCTGAGGCATCTTCTGATAACCCCTGCTTTGATTCTGGTCACACCACTGCCCCTGTTGGCTACCACGGTTCTTATTCCACTACCCACCCTGATTCTTCCAATGCTGACTTGAAGCTTGACCCTACTGATCATCTATGTCCCTCTTTCGACTCCCCTCCATTTTAGAAGACCAAAAATCATGTCGCTCCATCTCAATATTCTTGGCTGCATTAGCCACTGTGGACAATTCTGCAAACTTGTTGTTAATAAGATGCTAGCGTTACCTATAATAAAACCTCCACTTGCACTTCTCTGCCTGTTCTACTGCAGTCCCTGCTGAAGTTCCTGCAAAGCCTGCCAACTTGGTGAACCTCGTCATAAAATCCGTGATGGACTCATCATTTTTCTGTCGAATAGACAGATATTCTCAGGCATAGGCCTCTTTATCAGCAGCTGGGAAGTACTGCTGATAAAAGACCTCACAAAACTCCGCCCAACCAAGTGTCTCAACATAACCATCACCCTTTGTTGTTTTCATCGCTTGCCACCACCTCTGTGCATCCCTCTCTAGCTTGTAAGCTGCAAGCAATACTCTCTGATTATCCGAGCACCCCAACACATCAAAGATCTTCTCTAGGTGAGCGATCAAATTCTCTGCATCAATTGGAGTCAGAGATGAACTGAATGTCTATGGTTTCTTCTTATGAAATCTCTTTAACCATACATACATTGGAACCACCGGCTGATCATAACCATCCGTATTCCATTCCTCAAGATTTACATGCTGACCATTATTTTCTGGATTCCCTTGCTCATGAATTTTTGGTGGCGGCTGCTACATTGCCTGTACAACTTGTGCCACCAACTGAGGTAAAGCCTGATTCACCGCCTAATTCACCAAGGTAGCCAATTGAGCGTTAATCTGATCATTAGGTTGCTCATTGGGCTGACCTTCATCGCTTCCTCTATTATTACCTCGTCTCCCAGCAACTCTAACGGATCTACGAGCCATCTAAGAAAGGGATCATGAATATTAACAAAGAAGATTAAGGACCATTTGAATATAGCTAATATGATAGCTGAACAGAAAATCAAACAGAACAAAAACCTAACCCAGAAGTCTATCAATAACTCACAGGTTAAACCTAAATAGGTTTTCTACAAGAAAGAACCTAAGCTTTGATACCAACTCTGTAACACCCCCTTTTCGAAATAGAAAGAAAGGTTACTCAAAAAATAACAAAACTGATGAAATTAATAGCAAGGCTCAAAGTCATAAAAGAATAATCTTAATATTTGATTTCTACCGCAAGCCAACCAAGATAAATGTCAAACTGGCTCAAACCATAATCTAAAATAATTATTACAATTCCGAACAAACTAATGTATCACAACCTAAACATAATATATCTAAATTATTTGGATAAAAGGGAGCTCTCATCACACTTGCCCTTTATTCCCCTGATTACCTGCCAGAAGAAAAACACAGCATGAGCCAAATGCCCAGTAAGAATATAGAATAAAAGAATAATGAAACGAAATAATTAATTCAATTAAATGAACTGAACTGAACTAAAACGAAACGAACAAAACTAACACAACGAAATAATAGGCTGAATCAAATCGTTGGGTGTTATTTCATACCGAGCACAGAAAAAAATAGAAATATATCTTGCCATATAGGCAAGTCAAATAATGTCACACAAGCAAGTCACACACATTGGACCGCGAATCCAATGCATGTAAAATCGGAAGGCGTGTTTGGCATAAACATCACCAATCCGTAAAACAGAATAGAACAAAAACTAGGGTCGACCCATGCGCCTCCCACAACAAAACACCAAATGGCCAACTCCCATCGGAGCACAAAACGGAGACGTCATGGACTAATCACACCGCCACGGAAGGTGTCATGCCTCGGTGCCAAGAGGGCATGCATGTGGTACCCCACAGATGGTTATAGCTCAGGTATACCCTACGGTATTCTAACAAAAACATCATGTCACAACATATGCGACATAATATTACCAAAAAGGGTTCTAATATGTATATGTTAAATTGAAACAAATCAAAAACACAAAGTCTCCAAAATATATATTAACATGTACATCACAACAAATATCAAAATAAAATTTAGCATGATACATTAGTATAAAGAGTACAAATATGAGTTCTAATACAACGCCAAAACAAAATTATCAAAATAAATTGACAAGGAATAATTATGAGAGGTAATACTAAATTTCAAAATGAATAACGAAACAAACAAATTAAAAGCAAAAGAGACTCGCTGAAAGAGTACGGAATTCGTACTTGGATTAAGCAATGTAATACCCACAATTTAAATAAGATTAAGCTAATCTCCTTCAATCTTATGACGCCCCCAAAATAGGTCCATATAACCCATTCTGAGTCGCTAAATACATGGTACAGAATTTAAATACAAACTTAATTTATACAATTATCAACTGTCGTGTAAATTACGACAAAACGTAAGCTGTGAGTTTTAATACGAATATTATCTCGTAGACAATATCTAAACTCAAATGTAATCCTCATTATAATTATTATCACATTATTTTATAAAATAGTGAGGACTACTATAGCCACCATCTTGGACCATCACTCCATTCCCCGACTAGTCCCAGCTATATTCTCTTTTCCTGAAGAGAACAATGAAAGAAAAGGGTGAGCTCAACTAGCCCAGTAAAGAATATTATGACTAAGATAATGTAGAATAAATTATCCTTAGCCTTCAACAATGTAAAATCTGATAGAATATAATAGACAACAAGTTTAGATCAACAAATACAACGGAACAAACAATCCATTAGAAGAGTCAAATAGAGAATGATGTCTACTATCTTCTATGATTTAAAAGTTTATCATCAATATTTTATCTCTGTAACACAACTCAATAAATATTTCATATCATCGAATTATCCATGCACTACGGGCCAAGGATATTCGTTAGTATCATCAGTGGTCATGATCATGCCAAACAACTGTCCATCTATGCACTACGGGCCAAAGAGAACTTTCACCACATCATTTGTCTGTAACATTACATGTCATGATTATATCAATACATAATTCCTAGTCATAATCATACCAATCAATAGTCTATCTATGCACTACGGGCCAAAGATGACTTTCACCACAATATAAGCATGCGGATGATGACAATGATATAAAAAATTAATCAAGTGAGATCAATGATAAATATTAAAGATTTATCATTCAATTTATGCAGAGTTTAAGAATGTCCAAATTGTCAACATGATAACTAATTATGGGGTAAAATTCAAGAATGATATTCATGTATCAAAAATAATTTGGACAAAAAAGAAACTAATTTTGTCGTGAATAGTATCCTGGGTGAATAATACCCGAGTGAATAGTACCCCAGCATGAAAAGATTAAAATTTAATAAGAAAATTCAGAAAAATATTTTCGTGAAACGATACTAGATGAAGTGCAAAATTCAAGGACATTTTACTAATTTCAAGGAGTATAGAAGCAATACTTATCAAAATAAGTGTAAATTTAGGAATATAAAATGAAATAATATTACTTACATACTATAGAGTATGGAAGAAAATAATATTTCTTACAAATATTGAACAAAAATAATATTCCTTACCTTAGTAGGAGAGTAATTTTGACTGATATAGCGAAAATATTCTTGAAGAAAACTTACACTATTTGCTACACTCAAAGTATCCTTATGTTCAAAAGAAATACGAACAATCTTATAGAAGAAGAATTCTCTGATTTTGGTGTGATTTTTATTTCTTAACTAAGCATCCTATTTATAGGAGAATGGTAGGGTACTATTTGAAAAAATCACAGATGCACAATAACAAAATTCACGGGCGCAAATTCGACAAAAAATCTGAATTTTACTATTCATTACTGTGCAATAAAATATTCTAATAAAACAAAAACTTTATATAAAATATAATATATTCTATTTATAATCTAATAAAACAAATAACTTTATATATAATATAAAAAGTTTTCTGTTTTATTACTATTATAATAATAATAAAATAAAACTGAGATAACTTTCTACCGGCGATTTTGAAAAATGAGTAAGTGGGGGTCCTTGTAATAAGCCAAACTTACAACAAATACTTCATGAAAATCCCCTCTATTTATATCAAAAATTGAATAAATATGTACCACAAATCACTTATCTTTAATAAACATATTTTTAATCTTTCAACAATTATTCATCATTAATATTATAACTCACAATATTAACAACTAGATCATTCTCAGGAAAGAGGGGGCTTTCCGGTAAGGACTTCTGTAAGACCCCAACTTTTATAAATAAAATTAAATTTCTTCTAATTTTTATTTTAAATAATAAGGTGTTAACTTGATATAACGCTTTGGTTATAGGTGAAATGTACAAATTTTACAAAATAAGCAAGTAATTATAAAATATTCATTGTTGTTGGAAAATATTCGTTTGGTCGTGGAATATTCTTACTGTCGGAGAATATTCGTACGACGGTGCAGCCATATGTGGGCCCCATAACAAAAAATTATCGGATGAAAAAAACTACAAGTATGAGTTTTTTTTTATAAATAACGGCGTAGTTGTTACCGTTAACACTGTTAGAATACCCCGTGGTTAAAGTACAGTAATACGCGTGGTTGCACAGTAACACACGGTATTGCACAGTATTTTTGGATTATTGATTCTTACGTAAGAAGGCACTACTCAATAATTGCTACAGTAATTATTGTTCAATATTTTATTTTATTGGTTCAATAATTGCTATGTTGATATTTTATATTATTGTTATTTTAATAATTGTCACTGCATAGTATTTTTCATTATCAGATCAATAATTCATATTATTTGAATAATATTATTAGATAGCATTATTGGCAATGTCTAAAGAAGTTCTGTCTAGGAAAGGGGTTTGCCCACCTAATTGCGCGCCAATAAGGAAAAATTCTTATCGGAAAGCCCCCTCTTTCCTGAGAACGACCTGGTTGTCATTATTGTGATTCTGTAATATTATTTGTGAATAATTAATTATTAATTTATATGATAAGGAAATATTTCTTTTATGTAGATATAAATGAAGGAATTAATACTGAGGTGTTTTATCAATATTTTGTCATAATGGAGGTATTAAAAATCGTTCGTATGTGAATTTCGGTCATTTTTTGTTTGGAAAACCTTTGTTCTACAAAGTTGTAGAGAATTAAATTTTCTATGGAATGGATATAAAATTCATATTTTTCTGATAAATGGACTATTTATTATAAATTATTGAAGTTTCAGAAATAAATATTTTTATTAAAAATATGGGTGGGACCCTAGGTCATCATCTAAGAGTCACTTTCGTAAATAGTAACTTGCTCTTTGTTTTTTCAAGAGTTACTTGTCTCTTCAGTTTTCTAAGAGTTATTTGCCCTTTCGCAAATAGTAGTTGTCTCTTCAATATTACTAGGAGTCATTTTGACCCTTTATTAAGACAAAGAGCCACTTTCAGTTCTTCTATAAATAGAAGCTCATTCCTTCATTATTTTCTCACCAATTCACGAAGCTATACAGAGAGAAACTATAGAGAAAAAATAAGAGAGAAAGAAGAAGAGTATTCTGCTACTACCCTACTTCAGTATTTCAATCTTCTACTAAGGTAAAGGATGTTATTTTCTTTCAATACTCGTAAGGGATGTTATTATTTTCATAAATAATGTTATTTTTTTCAATATCATTATACCGAAATAATGGATATGAATTTATGATGAAATTCTTATCTTTTCATGTCGAGGTTACTATTCATGTATACGACACTATTCACGTATACGACACTATTCACGAATACGGTACTATTCACGAGTACTATTCACGAAGTATGATTTCTCTTGTGAAATTTCTACCTTTTTATGTCGGGGTTACTATTTATATATACGATACTATTCACGCATACGGCACTATTCACGAATACGACACTATTCACAGAAAAATTAAATTTTTTTCTTGGTCAAAGTTGTCTATTATGGCTACTATCTTTGATTATATCCATGTTTTGATCTTCATTCTTGAATTTTGCTCCACAATTAATTATTATGGAGTATTTTTGAACTTGAATAAACTGAAGTACAAATCCCTAATCTTTGTCCTTTTATCTCACTGGATTCATTTTTTTTAAGATATTTTTTATCATCCTCAGTCCTAAATGGTGATATAACTGAATATCTTTGGCCTATAGTGCAAATATGAATGATTACCTGATGAATATCTTTGGTTCGTAGTGCAAAGATGGACAGGTGTTGAGATGAACATGACCAACTGGTGATACAAATGATTATCTTTAGCTCGTAGTGCAAAGATGAATATTTGGTTCAAGATGTATATTGATTGATGTTACAGGAATAAAATATTGATGATGGACTTTTAAATCAGAGAAGATAGTAGACTTCATTCTCTACTTAACTCTTCTAATAAATTGTTATTTCCGTTACGAATATTGATCTAAAATTGGTTGTTCTTTATATTTTATCTGATGTATTGAAGGCTAACGATAATTTGTTGTTCATTATCTTAGTCATAATATTCTTTACTGGGCTAGTTGAGCTCATCCTTTTCCTTTTTGTTCCATTTTTCTTCTCAGGAGGTGAGAATCTAGCAGGAACTAGTCGAGGTGTGGAGTGATGTTCTAAGTCAGTTATTTTAGCAGTCCTCACTATTTTGTAAAATAGTATATCAATAATTGTAATGAGAACTTATTTGAGTTTGAATACTGTCTAGAAGATAATATTTGTATTTAAACTCACAGCATATGTGTTGTCGTATTTTGCGTAACAATAGTAATAATGAAGTTTATATTTGATTTATGTGCCATGTATTTGGCGACTCAGAATGGGTTATGTGGACCTATTTTGGGGGCATCACAGTTAGTATTAGAGCTTAGGGATATGGTCTCTAGCAGAGATCGGAGAATAAAACTAGGAGGGGAGTGATGAGTAAATTCTTCGCTACCGTGTCCTACCTAAGCTTATTTGTTTGGTCGGTCAGAATATAGGGATAATATGTGGCATGTTAATTTCTTTAATTAACCCTTATTTTGTGACAGTATTTGAGAATGACAGTTGAAAATGTTAACAATGGAGTGAATGAGACCGTTGAGACACCTCTAATAACCAACCAGGATAATGTGACATCAGGCGAAGAAGAAATTAGAGATATCCATGTTGTGAGTGAAGAATTAATAGTTTCACCTGAGTTAGTCGCACATGTAGCAGCTGAGAGTGAGGAAGAAGAGGAACCTGAGGAGGATTTATTATGAGAACTTTATGATCGAAATGTAGAACTACAAAATCGTATTCATGAGTTAGAAGAGCAGGCTGAAGAACGACAAACTGTCGTGGAGCAAAAGGATGCAATAATTCAAGTTTGTGTTACCCGATATGTGATGCTTGGACAGAAGCACTCTTTGGCAGAGTATAAGATGATAAAGTTAGAATCTGAGAATTCAAATGTTAAGGATCAGCTGAAAGTAGAAACAACTGAACGAGTGAGAATGAAGGATACATGGGTAAAAGCCACACGACGCGTTGATATTGTGGAAAGAGAAGTTTGATCCAAGAAGGCTAAAATAGATTATATGTATTTCTCTTTTTGGACAACAATTGGGAGAACCTAACATTGAGTTTTGAATTATCCTGTACATTGTGGTCAACCCTAATTCGATATGGATACAAGATTAATGATTCAGATCATGGAACAGGAGTACGACGAAGCAGTTGAGGGTGGAATATGCCCTATAGCAAAAGTCAATTCTAGCGGTAATGATGACACCAAAGGCTGTCTCAAACAAGTCAAAATCGGTGGTTCATGTGAGAGCGCTTTTCATAACTTCCCAAAAAGCGAGGAACCGAACGAGTTATCACGGGTTAGTTAATCATAAATTCTTACGAAGTCTATACCTTATTAGATACTGGTTCTACCCATTCTTTTATTTCTCCTACGTGTGCTCAATGTTTGAACTTGAGTCCTCAGAAATTAGACTTTAACTTATTTGTTGAGACTCTGATAGGAGAAACTTTCATTACATCCACTATTTATAAATCTTGCTTGATCCAAGTTGGTACCATCACATTACCTGTTGATATTTTCTCTTTAAAGATACTTGCATTTGATGTGATCTTAGGGATTGATTGGTTAACTACTCATCATACCAAAATTAGTTGTTTTCGTAAGGTTGTTAGTTTTCATATTCCTAACCAACCTATTATACAAATTCAAGCAACCAAACCACTAAAGTCAAACACTTTCATATCAAGCCATAAAGTCATTCGTTTATTGAAAAACGGATGTTAAACTTTCTTAGCCCATGTCATGGCCTTGAACAAAAATACGTCAGATTTGAATAATATTTCTGTTGTTAGTGAATTTCTTGACGTATTTCCTGAAGAACTTTTTGGCCTACCCCAGAGCGTGATATTGAATTTTGTATTGACCTTGAAATTGATATAAAACCCATTTCCAAAACCCCATATTGAATAGCTCATATTGAACTTCAGGAGTTAAAAACCCAACTACAGGAGTTGGTACCCGAGCCTCTCACTAGTGACTTCCTTTATGGAATGCACCGAAGCCAGACTCTCCGTAGGGGACGCCATATTCGTGCGGTGGTAAACTGATAGGTTCCATTGTAACGTGTTATCCAAGATTGGGATATGAGTCACAGTTGAGAGCAACCTAAGTCGGTAATCGAAATACGTAGCTTTCTAGGCTTAGCTGGTTACTATCGGAGATTCGTGGAAGGATTTTCTTGAATCGCTACTCTATTAACTCAGCTGACTCAAAAAGATACAAAATTCGAATGGAGCGAGGAATGTGAGAAGAGCTTCCAAGAACTCAACATGCAGAAACAACGTTGGCTCGAGCTGTTGAAAGATTTCGACCATATCATTCAATACCATCCTGGAAAAGTGAACGTGGTAGCTGACACATTAAGTAGAAGAACGTATGCGGGTACGAGTGCGATGTTGTCAAACACAAAGACCCATTTCGTATAACTTACAAATGATGGAGATAGAGTTAAAGACTCTAGGGACCTACGTGATGATGTCAAATATACGCGTAGAATCGACTTTAATCGATAAAGTTAAGGTTGCTCAAGCTAAAGACCCAGAGTTGATGAATATGAAGACGAAAGTACAATAATGTGTTATTTTAGAAGCAAGAGTCGATGAAGAGAGGAAATCTCAACCCTCAATTTATTGGTCCATTTGAAATCCTCAATGGAGTAGGAACTGTGGCCTATAGACTCGTTTTACCGCTAAGTATGTCGCGTGTTCATAATATTTTTCATATATCTATGCTTCATAAATATGTGAAAGACCCAAACCACATTATTGAGTTAGAACCAGACGAGATAGCCGAAGATTTAACGTACGAGGAGGCACCTATTAAGATCTTAGATATGGAGGAGCATGTCCTACGCACAAAGGTTATACCACAAGTCAAAGTTTTGTGGAGGAACCATGCTATTGAGAAAATGACCTGGGAGTTGGAATCGAAAATGAAAACGAGATATCCTCACCTTTTCGAAATACCAGGTACGTACGTCAATTTTGAGGACGAAATTTTATAAAGAGGGGAGGTTGTAATTAAGACCCTAATTTTTTATAAATAAAATTAAATTTTCTCTAATTATTATTTTGAATAATAAGGTGTTAATTTGATATAACGCTTTGGTTATGGGTGAAATGTATAAATTTTGCAAAATAAACAAGTAGTTATAAAATATTCATTGTTGTCGGGAAATATTCGTTTGGTCGTGGAATATTCTTGTTGTCGGGAAATATTCGTACGAGGGCGCAGCCATTTGTGGGCCCCATAACAAAATATTATCGGATGAAGAAAACGACAAGTATGAGTTTTTCTATAAATAACGGCGTAGTTGTTACTGTTAACACTATTAAAATACCCGGTGGTTAAAGTACAGTAATACGCGTGGTTGCACAGTAACACACGGTATTGCACATTATTTTTGGATTAATGATTCTTACGTAAGAAGGTACTACTCAATAATTGCTACAGTAATTAGTGTTCAATATTTTATTTTATTGATTCAATAATTGCTACGTTGATATTTTATATTATTGTTGTTTCAATAATTATCACTGCACAATATTTCCTATTATCAGATCAATAATTCATATTATTTGAATACTATTATTAGATAGCATTATTGGCAATGTCTAAGGAAGTTCTGTCTAAGAAAGGGGTTTGGTCACCTAATTGCGCGTCAGTAAGGAGAAATCCTTATCGGAAAGCCCCCTCTTTCCTGGGAATGACCTGGTTGTCATTATTGTGATTCTGTAATATTATTTATGAATAATTAATTATTGATTTATATGATAAGGAAATATTTATTTTATGTGAATATAAATGAAGAAATTAATGCTGAGGTGTTTTATCAGTATTTTGTCAGAATGGAGGTATTAAAAATCGTTCGTATATGGATTTCGGTCATTTTCTGTTTAAAAAATCTTTCTTCTACAAAGTTGTAGAGAATTAAATTTTCTATGAAATGGATATAAAATTTGTATTTTTCTGATAAATGGGCTATTTATTATGAATTATTGAAGTTTCGAAAATAAATATTTTTATTAAAAATATGGGTGGGACCCTAAGTCATCATCTAAGAGTCACTTTCGCAAATAGTAACTTGCATCTTCGTTTTTCCAAGAGTTACTTGTCTCTTCGGTTTTTCAAGAGTTATTTGCCCCTTCGCAACTAGTAGTTGTCTCTTCAATATTACCAGGAGTCATTTTGATCCTTCGTTAAGACCAAGAGCCACTTTCAGTTCTTCTATAAATAGAAGATCATTCCTTCTTTATTTCCTCACCAATTCACGAAGCTATACATAGAGAAACTATAGAGAGAAAATAAGAGAGAAAGAAGAAGAGTATTCTGCTACTACCCAACTTCAGTATTTCAGTCTTCTACTAAGGTAAAGAATGTTATTTTCTTTCAATACTTGTAAGGGATGTTATTATTTTTATAAATAATGTTATTTTTTTCAATATCATTATACCGAAATAATAAGTATGAATTTATGATAAAATTTTTATCTTTTCATGTCGAGGTTACTATTCACGTATACGATACTATTCACGTATACGGCACTATTTACGAATACGGTACTATTCACGAGTACTATTCACAAAGTATGATTTTTCTTATGAAATTTCTACCTTTTTATGTCGGGGTTACTATTCACGTATACGGCACTATTCACGTCTACAGCACTATTCACGAATACAGCACTATTCACAAAAAAATTAAATTTTTTTTCTTGGTCCAAGTTGTTTATTATGGCTACTATCTTTGATTGTATCCATGTTTTGATCTTCATTCTTAAATTTTGCTCTATAATTGATTATGATGGAGTATTTTTAAACTTAAATAAACTGAAGTATGAATCCCTAATCGTTGTCCTTTTATCTCACTGGATTCATTTTTTTAAAGATATTTTTCATCATCCTCAGTCCTAAATGGTGATATAACTGAATATCTTTGGCCTGTAGTGCAAAGATGAATGATTACCTGATGAATATCTTTGGCCCGTGGTGCAAAAATGGACAAGTGTTGAGATGAACATGACCAACTGGTGATACAAATGAATATCTTTGGCCCGTAGTGCAAAGATGAATATTTGGTTTAAGATGTATATTGATTGATGTTACAGGGATAAAATATTGATGATATACTTTTAAATCAGAGAAGATAGTAGACTTCATTCTCTGCTTAACTCTTCTAATAAATTGTTATTTCCGCTTCGAATATTGATCTAAAATTGGTTGTCCATTATATTTTATCTGATGTATTGAATGCTAACAATAATTTTTTATTCGTTATCTTAGTCATAATATTCTTTACTGGGCTAGTTAAGCTCATCCTTTTCTTTTTTGTTCCATTTTTCTTCTCAGGAGGCGAGAATATAGCGGGAACTAGTCGGGGTATGGAGTGATGATCTAAGTCAGTTATTTTAACGGTTCTCACTATTTTGTAAAATAGTGTATCAATAATTGTAATGAGGACTTATTTGAGCTTGAATACTATCTAGAAGACAATATTTGTATTTAAAATCACAGCATATGTGATGTCGTATTTTGCACGACAATAGTAATAATGAAGTTTGTATTTGATTTCTGTACCATGTATTTAATTGGCAACTCAGAATGGGTTGTGTGGATC
Source organism: Panax notoginseng (assembly GCA_016801055.1). NCBI lineage: Eukaryota > Viridiplantae > Streptophyta > Magnoliopsida > Apiales > Araliaceae > Panax > Panax notoginseng. The sequence continues at coordinate 190,093,844 of CM029017.1, forward strand.
TATTTTGGGGGCGTCACAACTTCTCCTTATTAGCGCACAATTAAATAACCTAATCCCTTTCCTCAACAGAACTTTCTAGACATTATCAATAATACAAATAATAATATGAATAACTGTGTCATCTCAATTATTGATTTAATAATATAAAATATTGTACAGATGATATTATGACAATAATTGAATCAATAATATGAGATACTATGCAGCAACTACTGTGACAATAATTGAATAAAACTGAGTGACTTCTTAAGTAAGCATCAATAATCAGAGATACTGTACAATACTATGTGCTACTGTGCAACCATGCGTATTATTGTACTTTTATCACCGGGTATTTTAATAGTTTAACGGTAAAAATCTTGTCGTTATTTTTATAAAAAGGTATTTTCTGTCATTTTCTATATCCGACAGTCATTCCATTGTGGAGTCCACCAATGATTGTGCCGTCGTACGGATATTCTCCGACAAAAAGAATATTCCCCGACCAAACAAATATTTTATGACAACTTACTTACTTTGTAAAATTTACACATATCACCCATAATATTTAGAAAAAATTATTATTCAAATCCACACATTATTATTCAAAATAACATTTAGAGAAAATTAAATCTTTATTCATAAAAAGTTAGAGTCTTACAACCTCCCCTCCGTATGAAATTTCACCCTCGAAATTGGTGTACGTACCTAGTATGTCGAAGAGGTGAGGATACCTTATTTTCATTTCAGATTCTAACTCCTAGGTCATTTCCTCAATATCGTGGTTTCTCCATAAAACTTTGACTTGAGGTATAACCTTTGAGCGTATAATATGTTCCTTCTTATCCAAAATTTTAATAGATACCTCTTCATACGTTAAATCTTCTGCTATATCGTCTGGTTCTAATTCAATAATGCGGTTCGGGTCTTCTACATATTTACGTAACATTGATATGTAAAAAATGTTATGAACATGAGACATACTTGGCGGTAAGGCGAGTCTATAGGCCACAGTTCCTACTCAGTCGAGGATTTCAAATGGACCATTGAATCGAGGATTGAGCTTTCCTCTATTTCCAAATCTCGTAACTCCTTTCCATAGAGTAACACGTAACAATACATGTGTGACGCTCCCAAAATAGGTATACACAACCCATTCTGAGTTGCCAAATACATGGTACATAATTTAAATACAAACTTAATTTATACAACTGTCGTGCAAAATACGACAACACAATAGCTGAGTTTCAATACAAATATTGTCTCGTAGATAATATCCAAACTCAAATAAAGTCCTCATTACAATTATTTTTACACTATTTTATAGAATAGTGAGGACTACTATAGCAACCATCTTGGATCGTCACTCCATTCTCCGACTAGTCCCAGCTATATTTTCATTTCCTAAAGAGAACAATGAAAGAAAAGGGTGAGCTCAACTAGCCCAGTAAAGAATATTATGACTAAGATAATGTAGAATAAATTATCTTTAGACTTCAACAGTGTAAAAACTGATAGAATACAATAGACAACAAGTTTAACTACAACAGAACAAGCAATCCATTAGAAGAGTCAAGTAGAGCATGATGTCTATTATCATCTATGATTTAAAAGTTCATCATCAATATTTTATCTCTGCAACACAATTCAATAAATAATCCACATCACCGAATTATCCATGCACTACGGGTTAAGGATATTCGTTTGTATCACATCCATGAATTATCCTTGCACTACGGGCCAAGGATATTCGTTATTATCACATCCATGAATTATCAATGCACTACGGGCCAATGATATTCGCTATTATCACCAGTGGTCATGATCATTCCAAACAACTGTGTGACGCCCCCAAATTCAGGTACTTGAAACCCGAACTCAGTGCTTCACGATACCATTTTTATGAGCGGAATAATACTAATAATAATAACAATAATATTGATTATCAAATTTAATTTACATATTATCAGAGTTTTCAATCCCAAGTACGAAACTTTCAAACATTCGTTTCATTAATATATATCATCATTACCCTAATAAAGTCTAGTTATTATAAAAGATAGCCTTATCATTCATTCAGCGACCTTCCCTTTCCCTTTGTTCTTAGAAGAGCCTCCAGGTTGTTCACCTTTAGCTGAAAACATTTAAATTTAAGCAAGGATGAGCATTTGAGTGCCCAGCAAGTAATAGCAACAATAACAGTTAGCTGAACGAATTAAATATTTTCTTTGAGCGATACTTTTACAACGAATCAACAGTTGTAAAGTAAACTGAACCGATAATAAACAATATATCATTTCGATTTCAAATTTTTGAAACTACGTACTGACTATAAATGAGGATCAGTTGACAAACTATGAATATTATTTTCTATTTTCGAAAAGGTTAAACAGAACTTCATCTGTAAACCGTCATTACTTACGGGCACGGGGGGTGATCAGCTCGTTATGCCCTGCATTGATCAATACTACATTAAAGGATGATATTTTCGTCCAGCATTCCCGCCTTAGGCGCATAAAAGTTTTCCATATTTGGGATGTTCATACCAGTCTTGAAACCAAACCAAAACAATTTAGTTGGATAAAGTTTTATTTTGTTCAACAACAACTTTAAATATAAGTCTAGCTGGATCAAATAGCTTAGACGACTTTTAATTCAACTTATACATACTAAACACTGATAAGTATGTATCAACGTGTGATAAAATATAATGATTATCCAAGTGGAGACACTTATATAACCATGTTTTAGAAATTAACGATCAGAATATATAATTTAATCAATAATAACAGAATAAAGGAACTTGTACAATAATTATAGTTTAATAACTTACTTATACAGAATCATTGTATAAGTATATACAAAGGTTGAAATATTTGAACAATTGAAATGAATAATTCAGATATTATCTTACGCATGTTCGTTGCATAAAATAAATACAAAGAGTTAGATACTTGCCTGATGCGCTGCTTACAGTTGGTAATTTAGATTTATCGCTTATCTCATGACCTATCATTAATAAGATCATTCGTTCGATTAGAATAACATACTATAACACATAACACTGCTTATTGCAGTCAGCACATACCCTAATTATATTGGCACATATGTTTAACAACCATTGAATCACAAATAATCACATATCTAATTAAATTATCTAAGTCCAGATCAATTTCTGAAACAAATCGGTCTATCGACAGCTTTATCGGGTAATTATCGAGTCTAAGACTCTTTTCTGTAACTCAATATTCGTACGTATCAGTCATATTATTTTTAAATGACTTATAATAATTTTAAAACATTTATTATAATTTATCATGAATTTTCAAACATCAGAATCATTTTTAAATGATTTAAATACTAACTAATTCTATTATCATTAATATCTAATTAATTTTAAACTATTAATGAAATCATTTTCAAAATGTTAAAGTTATGTATAATAGCTTAAAATACTTTTAAAGTATTAATATTACCCTTAAATAATTTTTAAAACATTTAAAATCATTTTTAAATAATTATCATTAATATTAAAGTATTAATATTTTATTTATCAAAATATTAAAAGTCATTAAGTATAACTTAAAATATTTTTAATTCATTTATATTCTTCTTAAATGATTTTTAAATTAATAAAAACATTTTTTAAACTATTTATTTAGTATAATTATTAAATAAATTTAATATCATTTAATAATCATTAATATTAAACTATTAATGAAATTATTCTTTAAATATTAAAAGTTATGTTTTATAACTTAAAATATCATTAAACACTTTATTTTCATTTAAAATGATTATTATAATATAAAAATCATTTTTAAACTAAATTATTTAATATAATTATTAAATAACTTTAATATCATTAATTAATGAAATTTATCTTTAAATATTAAAAGTTATATTTTATAACTTAAAATGATTTTTAATATAATAAAATCATTTTTAATTAATATATTTAATTCATTTAGTAAATAAATTAATTACCATTAATATCAATTTATTAATGAAATTTATCATAAAATATTAAAAGTCATTAAAAATCACTTAAAATATTTTCTTACATCATAATATAGTTTTTAATGATTTTTCTAATATTAAAATCATTTTTAAATAATTTATTTAATATTACAATTAAATAAATTACATACTTTTAATATTTCAAAAATATTAAATATATATGAAATATATTTAAAATAATTAAAAACTAATTTTCAGAATATAAAATAATTTTTAATAATTTATTTTGCATTTTTAATAATTTAAAACTAATTTTTCTATTTTTTTTATTAATTTCCAGAAAAATAAATAATATCTGTCGCTAAAGACCACCTATAGCGACAGAACCATCGATATAGGTGTTCTTGGTGTTCTTCAAGCAAAACGCAGAAATCAAGTCAGTAACCGAGTTGGTATGTTTGACCACGAATCTTTTGTCACACAAAGTGTTCCTAGATTAACTATGAACTAGATCTTGTAGTACTAGTGCACGTATACATGACACAACAATAAAAATAACCATAACACCTATAACCAAGGAGATCTGAGCCTCCAAAAGTGTTGTCAGAGGCTGTTCTTCATTTCTGGGTTACCCAGAAATGAAGAACAGTTCGAGCATACACTTTTGGGCTTCCACAACATGAAATCTGTGCAATATTTTTGTGATTTAAGAGTCCTAGATTGTAGCTAGCATGCAAGAGAGTAGATCTATTACATAAAATACAAATAACATCAACTTAATCAACCGTTATGATCTGGTCAAACCATGTCAGTCGACATGTTCATATGTTTTCTGGGTTACCCAGAAAACATAGATCATGCTCGACTCGGCAAGTTTGACCAGCCACTGCGTTCAATCCACTTGATTATTTAGTGATATTAAAGCATGGATCCATATTACACATACCCAACTACAACTTAGTTACAAAAACAGAATTAAAACAACAACACACTTACAGATCCAAGACCAACAAAAACTTGTCAGACACGGTTAAAGGATTTCTGGGTTACCCAGAAATCACTTGGTCATGGTCGGTCAACCGACTTTGACCAAGTATAACTTTCAATCCATATATTATTTGGTCCTGATTCTTTTTGCATATCAAAGACCTCATACCAGACTACAAGTACAAGGCTTTAAACTACTAAAAAAACATAACAGGTAACGATTAAAGAGGCCTGACATTCGGTTGTCAGACATCAAATACAATTTTTCTAGATTTTTGAAATCTGCAAATCCGAGCCTCTAGATGTTATGGATCTAACATCTATCAACCCAGATCGTCACTATACACTAGATTTAACATGTTTAACACAAAAAATCTAACATCTAACAACAGGTCGTTGGACAGAAATCATGGCTAGGGTTTATACCTTCTATGAACGATTCTTAATTCTGGCTACTGATGTTGTTATGGTTTATAGTAGGGCTTGGTTTGTGACTGATTTATGAAGGATAATTCGTAAGTTTTAGAGAGAGAGGCTCAAGTATGAGAATTTGTGCAAAATAAGTGGCCAAATGAGATTTTTCTCTCTCCAATTCTATATATAGATGTCTTGGATGCATGTATACTGAGATATGTTGCTGGTTGCTGAGATTGTAAGTCACAATTTGTCAACATAGTTGGTATGAGTTGGTAAACAACTTCCTCAATTGTCAAATCCTATATATTAGCCAAAATAATACACTAGGGGCAAAATGGTCATTTAATAAATTATTTAATGGCAAAAATAGAAACTTGTCAAGCCCTTAGGGTTTAACCCTTAGGGTTTAACCCTAAGGTTTAGCACAAAATGTAGAATTTCCATTATAGGGTTTGCTCAAAAATAAAATTAAATAACTTTTAGTTTTCTAAAATTTTAAAATTAGGGTTTTCTAATTATGATTAATTATCTAATCACATGAACATTAGGGTTTAGATCATATAATTATAATTAACCTTGTTAATTTAGCAATTAGGGTTTATTCTTTTGGTAATTAGGGTTACCAAATTATAATTAGGTTTTCTAATTCTCAAATTAGGGTTCTAAATATTTAGGGTTTTAAATTGCTAATTAGGTTTTCCATAATTAACAATAAAATCTAATACTTGTTAATTAAACACATTAACACAATCACCAATCAATCTCGAACTCTAATTTGAATTTTAAATTAGGGTTTCTCATTTTAGAAATTAGGGTTTTATAATCACTTAGGTTTTTTTAAAAAATAAAAATTAGGGTTTCTAGAATTTTAATTAGGGTTCACCTAATTAATACATTTAATACACGACATAAATTATATAACACACTTATAAAACAATCTTGCACTCTAATTTGGATCTCAAATTAGGGTTTAACATTATTACTAGGGTTTGGCCATAATACACCGTAATTGACTTACCATTATCAATACGGAAATACCGTACAATACATAGCACTGAAAAATCAAAATGTAATTAATATTATATTATTATTCTCATACCTTGACAATAATCCAAAATTAGGGTTTGGATTCCATATCTGATTTATTCTTCATATTTAACCTTAATAATTAAGGTAAAATAATTCACTTAATAACTTGTACTAAAATTTATATAATAAAATAATTATTATAATTATTCAAAAAAAATCACTTCATATATTATTTAAATAATATATGCTTATATTTTCATGGAAAATAATTAATAAAACATTTCTACCATAATTTAATTATTATAAGAATATACTTTTTAATAATCAATAATTCTAAAATAAATTTACTTGTAAACATTTATGCAATAAATATATTTTTATTTACCACATAAATACATATACTCATTTTCTTGTACAAATCCTCATCCTTAAAAAAAAAATTATACACAAAATTTCGGATTTATTTATGTAGAAAATATCGGGTTGTTACATTCACCCTCCCTTATAAAGATTCCGTCCCCGGAATCACCGTTTAAAAACCTATACATACACGGTTACATAGCATACACAATCATCGCAAGTAGATCTCGATCAACTTTGATCGAACTGATATTTAACTATTCACATAAAGCTTGTCTTTCTGATTAAACGGAAAAATGGGTTCTAAAAGAACTCAAATTCCTCCTCAAACTTTCTTTATAAAATAATTTACTATATATTGGAAAATCAAGCATAATAAAATAAAAGTTATACGAATAATTACCTGGAGTTCTATTGCTAGCTGCCGCCGTATCTTGGACTGTCATGTTGAAGACCCTTGCAGTAGATTTTGTCGGCTTGCTAGATGATGTTGGTCCTGTGATTGCCAAAGTTCCGCCGCTTTTCCCCATGTTCCCGCTTTCTGCCTCCGTCCTCCTTTTTGGACAGTCCTTCACCTTATGCTCCTTTGATTCGCACAGAAAACACTCATTAATAGTTCTAGGATTGGGGCAGTTGGGAGAGATATGGCCCTCCTGCCCACACTTAAAACATACAAATTTACCTTTCAGGCATTCCCCCAAATGGTTCTTGCCACAGTTCCCACATTGTACTAGCGGCTTCTTCTTTGTACCTTCCTGCTTCACCTGTATACCCCCAAAGTTGTTTCCCTTCCTCTTTTCACTCCTATTTCCACTGTTTGTTTCCACCTTCCCAGATCCCTCAACCTTACCCTTATTCCTTATTTCTTTGTTGTATAGGCTCATGGCCTCACTTCCCTCCTCAGCAATAATAGTTTTCTCCATGAGTGCTGCAAATGTAGGGATTTGCAACACTGCCACCTTGTTGTAGAGTCAGGGTTTTAATCCCAGCTCAAACCTTCGTTCTTTTCTAGCCGCCGTATCAACTTGATGCGGAGCAAACCTAGCCAACTCATTAAACTTAGCGGCGTATTCGGACACCGTCATATTTTCCTGTTTTAATTCAAGAAATTTTACTTCCATCCTAGCCTGCATACTAGATGAAAAATAGTTTTCGAAAAATAAAGTTTTGAATCTTTCCCAAGCAACTACACCTACACCTGCTCCAGCCCTCGCCTGATTCGCTTCCCACCAAAAATTTGCCTCACCCTTCATCATGTAGGTGGCAAAAGCGGTCTTTTACCCCTCAGCTACCCTAGCTAATACAAACGCCTTTTCAATTTCTTTAACTCAAGTTTGGGCTTCTACAGGGTCAGTTGTACCTTTGAATTTCGGTGGTCCAACAGCTTTGAAATCTTTAAAGTTTGCCAAGCGATTGTCCTGCTGGTTCCCTGCGGCTGGCATTCCTTGTTGCATGGCCTGAGCTACCATGTTTGCGAATTGCTGCATTGGATCTGGTTGTGGTTGTCCCTCGACGTTGTTGACAGATTCTTCTGCCCTTTGGTTTCTAGTTTGACGTCTTGGCGGCATTATCTAATTAAATAAAATCATAAATTTAACTTACATTCTAAACCTTATCATATAAGTTTAATACTTTAAACTTGTTTCATCACTCAAACATAAATTCATTTTCATTAAGTCATTGTAATTTACATAACATAGCACATACTGCTATCCCTTTGTGACTACAAAAGTCGGGATTTACAAACTTGATCATTACAAAAGTTGAGAACATAACCTTACACAGACATACTAAGCACATATTACATTAAACACACTTACACAACAGAACTTATACTGCCTATTTATTACACCTTTTCCTTGGACAACTTTTCTCCTGATGACCTTCTATTCCACAATTAAAACAGACACATTGTGTTGTATTGGGACAATGAGGAGAGAAATGTCCCTTCTGTCCACAATTGTAGCAAACATATTTCCCTTTTCTGCATACACCTTCATGTTTCTTGTCACAATTTGCACACCTTTCTATTCGATTAATTTTTCCTTCATTGTTATCAGGATTTCTTATATCACGGTTTTTCATCTTTCTTTTCCCCTTCTTGCTTGGAGTTGCGCATGCTTCGTTGCTTTTAGTTCCAATTTGGTCAATTTGGATTTTAAGCTTATCTTGTTCTTCCATTGTTTCTATTAATGATTTCCGCAGTTGGCTATTTAGCAGCTTTTCTATTTCCCACAACTGTTCCAAAGAGGAAACTTGGTCCCGCAGATTCTGTACTTCGGTTGATGCTTGATCAGCTCCAACTTCAGTGTCTGAATCACTATCGGTTAGTTCTACTATTTTCGGATCTAGTACGACATTTTCCACAATAACCACCTCATTGTTAGGGTTTCGATACAGAAATGCACAGCGGAAATTAAAATTTAAAGCAATTTCGAAACCCTAAAACAGGATCCATGCGAAAAATAATTAATTCAGTGATAAGAAATTATACCGATTGTAAAAGCTAGAATCGATGCGGTCGAATCTCCAACGCAATTCAAACGGACTGCGTCTCTACGGTATCCACACGAACGCTCCACACGAATCGTCCTACGATTTGCAGAAGAAGGAAAAGTGGTACTAGCCACCAAGGATGAGGATTTTCTGAACTGTTTTCTCTAGTCTCTCTCTAAGAGCGGTTAGGATTTTTTTTTGTTTTGACGTAAAACCTAAAGTGACTGATATATATCATATATATAGCAGTTAGGAGGAATTAATCAAAACTTAATGTTATTAAAATCTGAATTTATATAAATCTTAATTAAGTCTTACTTAATTAATATACCTATATATAAATTATCCTATTAATTTAAATTCGTAATTTAAAATTATATCAATCATATTGACATATTTAAATCTTTACAATTTAAATTAATTTCCTTTTAATTACGTTCTTTGTGTGTGACCCTATAGGTTATTATTACGTTGGCAATAACTTTAAAATCATATTATAAAGTTTTAAACGGTGAGCGGCATCTAGTAATACATCACTGCTACCCAAGTAATAATAAGATCAATGATTCGATGCAACCTTTTCGTGACCAATGTTTCAATGTAATTTAATCCTTTTAACCTTAATATCCTAGATTAAACTCGAGTCATGTAATGTGTCATACTCTTCATAATTTAATCTGAGTTTTCTTGATCAATGAGTAGACTATATGAAACAAATCACTATTTGAGCATGGCCATGCATTTCATAGTCCTACTCAATCAAGAGGCCTATGGATATCACCTATAAAATATAGGATGGTTAAATTCCATCTAGATCACTCATATTTCTCACACGATTCACAATGAACCCAATAATCACCTTTATAGTCCACCCTATTAAAGGTGACATTTGATGATATCAAAGTACATAAATTCTCGTGTAGTAATATAGCGGTTTCAGGTCGGAGGACCATTACATCATTGTCACTATGAGAATTGCTAATGACACTTCGCATAATGCTCCATATAGAATTCTCATGGTGGGTCTGTCCAGTACATCGTTCTCTAATATGTACCTATGCATTGACTTAATATCTCATATATTTATGACCAATGAGATTTGGTCATCAGTCAATCCACATACTAGTCTCAATGCATCATTGTTGTCCCATCAATAATGATACTCGACTAGGGACATTTAAGAACAATGATACTAATTGTAATTATATAATCTCATGTTCAAGTCACATACTTGAAACTATATAATTTGTATCACTATTCTAAGGAATTTTATTATGTTAACAATTATATTACGCAGTAAATAAAACCATAATAAAATTATTTATTTATTCAATCAACAATAATATCAAATGTTAAGCAATTATATCAAATAATTGGCCTCTAGGGCATAAACTCTAACAGTCTCCCAGTTGCACTCACTCTGAGCCTCTATTTCACCTATTGGCTTTGATATCGGCTCCTTCTTTACGATCCGAGGGTATCCTAATCTTTTTTTACCTGACATCTACACACATAAATTATCTTGATTAGTATATAATATACATATAACACATAATGGTTTTATATAAGTTATCTTTTAGTTTGTTTGTCGATGAATTTATCCAAAGCATCTATTTTTAAACTCTATATGAGTTATTTATATTTTCAACGTTTCCCTCTGTTCTAAGGTTATAGCCTGAGGTCTATCCCACCTAAGGTTTCTAACCCTATAGCTCTGATACCATGATGTGACGCCCCCAAATTCAGGTACTTAAAACCCGAACTCAGTGCTTCACGATACCATTTCTATGAGCAGAATAATACTAATAATAATAACAATAATATAGATTATCAAATTTAATTTACATATTATCAGAGTTTTCAATCCCAAGTACGAAACCTTCAAACATTCGTTTCATTAATATATATCATCATTACCCTAATAAAGTCTAGTTATTACAAAAGATAGCCTTATCATTCATTCAGCGACCTTTCCTTTCCCTTTGTTCTTAGAAGAGCTTCCAGGTTGTTCACCTTTAGCTGAAAATATTTAAATTTAAGCAAGGATGAGCATTTGAGTGTCCAGCAAGTAATAGCAACAATAACAGTTAGCTGAACGAATTAAATATTTTCTTTGAGCGATACTTTTACAACGAATCAACAGTTGTAAAGTAAACTGAACCGATAATAAACAATATATCATTTCGATTTCAAATTTTTGAAACTACGTACTGACTATAAATGAGGATCAGTTGACAAACTATGAACATTATTTTCTATTTTCGAAAAGGTTAAACAGAACTTCATCTGTAAACCGTCATTACTTACGGGCACGGGGGGTGATCAGCCCGTTATGCCCTGTATTGATCAATACTACATTAAAGGATGATATTTTCGTCCAGCATTCCCGCCTCAGGCGCATAAAAATTTCCCATATTTGGGATGTTCATACCAGTCTTGAATCCAAACCAAAACAATTTAGTTGGATAAAGTTTTATTTTGTTCAACAACTTTAAATATATGTCTAGCTGGATCAAATAGCTTAGACGACTTTTAATTCAACTTATACATACTGAACACCGATAAGTATGTATCAACATGTGATAAAATATAATGATTATCCAAGTAGGGACACTTATACAACCATATTTTAGAAATTAACGATCAGAATATATAATTTGATCAATAATAACAGAATAAAGGAACTTGTACAATAATTATAGTTTAATAACTTACTTATACAGAATCATTGTATAAGTATATACAAAGGTTGAAATATTTGAACAATTGAAATGAACAATTCATATATTATCTTACGCATGTCCGTTGCATAAAGTAAATGCAAAGAGTTAGATACTTGCCTGATGCGCTGTTTACAGTTGGTAATTTAGATTTTTCGCTTATCTCACGACCTATCATTAATAAGATCATTCGTTCGATTAGAATAACATACTATAACACATAACACTGCTTATTGCAGTCATCACATACCCTAATCACATTAGCACATATGTTTAACAACCATTGAATCACAAATAATCACATATCTAATTAAATTATCTAAGTCCAGATCAATTTCTGAAACATATCGGTCTACCGATAGCTTTATCGGGTAGTTATCGAGTCTAAGACTCTTTTCTGTAACTCAATATCCGTACGTCTCAGTCATATTATTTTTAAATGACTTACAATAATTTTAAAACATTTATTATGATTTATCATGAATTTTTAAACATCAGAATCATTTTTAAATGATTTAAATACTAACTAATTCTATTATCATTAATATCTAATTAATTTTAAACTATTAATGAAATTATTTCCAAAATGTTAAAGTTATGTATAATAACTTAAAATACTTTTAAAGTATTAATATTACCCTTAAATGATTTTTAAAACATTTAAAATCATTTTTAAATAATTATTATTAATATTAAAGTATTAATGTTTTATTTATCAAAATATTAAAAGTCATTAAGTATAACTTAAAATATTTTTAATTCATTTATATCCTTCTTAAATGATTTTTAAATTACTAAAATCATTTTTTAAACTATTTATTTAGTATAATTATTAAATAAATTTAATATCATTTAATAATAATTAATATTAAACTATTAATGAAATTATTCTTTAAATATTAAAAGTTATGTTTTATAACTTAAAATATTATTAAACACTTTATTTTCATTTAAAATGATTATTATAATATAAAAATTATTTTTAAACTAAATTATTTAATATAATTATTAAATAACTTTAATATCATTAATTAATGAAATTTATCTTTAAATAGTAAAAGTTATATTTTATAACTTAAAATATTTTTAAATACCTTATTATTATTTAAAATAATTTTTAATATAATAAAATCATTTTTAATTAATTTATTTAATTCATTTAGTAAATAAATTAATTACCATTAATATCAATTTATTAATGAAATTTATCATAAAATATTAAAAGTCATTAAAAATAACTTAAAATATTTTCTTACATCATAATATAGTTTTTAATGATTTTTCTAATATTAAAATCATTTTTAAATAATTTATTTAATATTATAATTAAATAAATTACATACTTTTAATATTTTAAAAATATTAAATATTTATGAAATATATTTAAAATAATTAAAAACTAATTTTCGGAATATAAAATAATTTTTAATAATTTATTTTGCATTTTTACTAATTTAAAACTAATTTTTCTATTTTTTTTTATTAATTTCCAAAAAAATAAATAATATCTGTCGCTAAAGACCACCTATAGCGACAGAACCATCGCTATAGGTGTTCTTGGTGTTCTTCAAGCAAAACCCAAAAATCAAGTCAGTAACCGAGTTGGTATGTTTGACCACGAATCTTTCGTCACACAAAGTGTTCCTAGATTAACTATGAACTAGATCTTGTAGTACTAGTGCACGTATACATGACACAACAATAAAAATAATCATAACACCTATAACCAAGGAGATCTGAGCCTCCAAAAGTGTTGTCAGAGGCTGTTCTTCATTTCTGGGTTACCCAGAAATGAAGAACAGTTCGAGCATACACTTTTGGGCTTCCACAACATGAAATCCGTGCAATATTTTAGTGATTTAAGAGTCCTAGATTGTAGCTAGCATGCAAGGGAGTAGATCTATTACATAAAATACAAATAACATCAACTTAATCAACCGTTATGATCTGGTCAAACCATGTCAGTCGACAGGTTCATATGTTTTTTGGGTTACCCAGAAAACATAGATCATGCTCGACTCGGCAAGTTTGACCAGCCACTGCGTTCAATCCACTTGATTATTTAGTGATATTAAAGCATGGATCCATATTACACATACCCAACTATAACTTAGTTACAAAAACAGAATTAAAACAACAACACACTTACAGATCCAAGACCAACAAAAACTTGTCAGACACGGTTAAAGGATTTCTGGGTTACCCAGAAATCACTTGGTCATGGTCGGTCAACCGACTTTGACCAAGTATAACTTTCAATCCATATATTATTTGGTCCTGATTCTTTTTGCATATCAAAGACCTCATACCAGACTACAAGTACAAGGCTTTAAACTACTAAAAAAACATAACAGGTAACGATTAAAGAGGCCTGACATTCGGTTGTCAGACATCAAATACAATTTTTCTAGATTTTTGAAATCTGCAAATCCGAGCCTCTAGATGTTATGGATCTAACATCTATCAACCCAGATCGTCACTATACACTAGATTTAACATGTTTAACACAAAAAATCTAACATCTAACAACAGATCGTTGGACAGAAATCATGGCTAGGGTTTATACCTTCTATGAATGATTCTTAATTCTGGCTACTGATGTTGTTATGGTTTATAGTAGGGCTTGGTTTGTGACTAATTTATGAAGGATAATTCGTAAGTTTTAAAGAGAGAGGCTCAGGTATGAGAATTTGTGCAAAATAAGTGGCCAAATGAGATTTTTCTCTCTCCAATTCTATATATAGATGTCTTGGATGCATGTATGCTGAGATATGTTGCTGGTTGCTGAGATTGTAAGTCACAATTTGTCAACATAGTTGGTATGAGTTGGTAAACAATTTCCTCAATTGTCAAAACCTATATATTAGCCAAAATAATACACTAGGGACAAAATGGTCATTTAATAAATCATTTAATGGCAAAAATAGAAACTTATCAAACCCTTAGGGTTTAACCCTAAGGTTTAGCACAAAATGTAGAATTTCCATTATAGGGTTTGCTCAAAAATAAAATTAAATAAAAATTAAATAACTTTTAGTTTTCTAAAATTTTGAAATTAGGGTTTTCTAATTATGATTAATTATCTAATCACATGAACATTAGGGTTTAGATCATATAATTATAATTAACCTTGCTAATTTAGCAATTAGGGTTTACTCTTTTGGTAATTAGGGTTACCAAATTATAATTAAGTTTTCTATTTCTCAAATTAGGGTTCTAGATATTTAGGGTTTTAAATTGCTAATTAGGTTTTCCATAATTAACAAAAAAATCTAATACTTGTTAATTAAACACATTAACACAATCACCAATCAATCTCGAACTCTAATTTGAATTTCAAATTAGGGTTTCTCATTTTAGAAATTAGGATTTTATAATCACTTAGGTTTTTTTTTTAAAAAAAAATAAAAATTAGGGTTTCTAGAATTTTAATTAGGGTTCACCTAATTAATACATTTAATACACGACATAAATTATATAACACACTTATAATACAATCTTGCACACTGATAATATTATCTAATCACATGAACACTAGGGTTTGGTCATAATACACCGTAATTGACTTACCATTATCAATACGGAAATACCGTACAATACATAGCACTGAAAAATCAAAATATAATTAATATTATATTATTATTCTCATACCTTGACAATAATTCAAAATTAGGGTTTGGATTCCATATCTGATTTATTCTTCATATTTAACCTTAATAATTAAGGTAAAATAATTCACTTAATAACTTGTACTAAAATTCATATAACAAAATAATTATTATAATTATTCAAAAAAAATCACTTCATATATTATTTAAATAATATATGCTTATATTTTCATGGAAAATAATTAATAAAACATTTCTACCATAATTTAATTATTATAAGAATATACTTTTTAATAATCAATAATTCTAAAATAAATTTACTTGTAAACATTTATGCAATAAATATATTTTTATTTACCACATAAATACATATACTCATTATCTTGTACAAATCCTCATCCTTAAATAAAAAAAAATTTATGCGCAAAATTTCAGATTTATTTATGTAGAAAATATCAGGTTGTTACAAACTGTCCATCTATGCACTACGTGTGACGCCCCCAAAATAGGTATACATCACCTATTCTGAGTCGCCAAATACATGGTACAGAATACAAATACAATCTTTAATATATAACAAGAGAGCTGTGAGTTTTAATACAAATACTGTCTTCTAGACAATATACATTCTCAACATAAGTCCTCATTACATTTATTGTCACACTATTTAACAAAATAGTGAGGACTACTAATACTATCATCTGGACCGTCGCTCCGTTCCCCGACTAGTCCCGGCTACGTTCTCATTTCCTGAAGAGAACAATGAAAGAAAGGGTGAGCTCAACTAGCCCAGTAAGAAATATTATGACTAAGATAATGCAGAATAAATTATCATTAGCCTTCAACAGTGTTAAATTGATACAATATAACACACATCAAGTTTAACTGCAGCAGAATAAGCAATCCATTAAAAGAGTCAAGTAGAGAATACAATCTACTATCTTTTATAATTTAAAAGGTTTTTCATCACTTTTATCGCTGGGACTCAGCTTAATAAATAATCTACATCATCCTTGCACTAAGGCCAATGATATTCATTAGTATCACAACCACAAATAATCCATGCACTACGGACCAAGGATATTCATGTATTCATCAATGGTCATGATCATGCCAACAACAGTCCATCAATGCACTACGGGTCAATGAGGACTTTTACCACATCATTTGTAACATTACGGTCATAATTACACCGAATAATCCCTGGTTATAATCGTACCAAGTCCATCTATGCACTACATGCCACAGATGACTTTCAACAAAATATAAACATGAGGATGATGACAATGATATAAGAATTCAATAAAACAAGTTCAAGAATTAATTAATTCAGGAACCAATAACGTCCAAATTGTCAACATGATACTGCTTTATGCAGTAAAATTCAAGAATGATCAGAAAAATGTTTCCATAAAAATATACTGGATGAAGCGCAAATATCAAGGATATTCCACTAATTTCATGGAGTATAAAAGCCAAAACTTTAACCAACTGAGTATAATAAAGAATGGAATAACAAAAGAAATCATCAGGCATGCGATAGACCGCACAGACAGGTTATTCCAACAGAATAATAAATAACGGAACCAGGTCATGCGTAAACGCACCGACAGGATATTCTAACAGAATATTAAATAATGGAACCAGGTCCGGCGTAAACGCACAGACAGGATATTCTGACAGAATAATAAATAATAGGACCAGGTCCGGCGTAAAACGCACAGACAGGATATTCCAACAGAATAATAAAGAATGGCATAACAAAAGAATTTCACTAAGTATAGGGTAGCCCGCGTGTACAGGTTATTCCAATAGAATAATAAATAATGGAATAACAGAAGTTCTCTTCATGAATACAAAAGAAATAATATCCCTTACCTTAAGAATCTGGATATAAGAGTAGGGAAGTAGCAGAATACTTTTCTATAGTTTCTCTATAATTTCTCTCTCTAGAGTTTCAGTGAATTCGTAAGAAATAATGAAGGAATAAGCTTCTATTTATAGGAGAATGGAAAGACACTATTTAAATTTTCTCACGGACTGCACAGTAGGAAATCAGACGAAAAAGCACGGACAGAAGAAATCGAATATCAGATGCCCACTTTTTCAAATGTTAACATAATAGTCAAACAAAACAAAAGTTTTATAATATATATATATATATATATATATATATATATATATATATATATATATATATATAAACACATGCCATAAAGAAAAAAAATCACCAATTTTCTACATCAAACACACACACCCACCTATCACTATCAGAAACACTTTCCCACCACCACCATTATTTCAACTAACACACACTCCTACACACACGGTACACACACACACATATTATATATACATAATACACTGCACCTTTTCCACCATCCTCCACTAACAATACAAACACACACATCACTACCACACACACACCTTACACCCATCACTTTTATACTATCACTTTTCCACCACTTTCCACTTACATTATATTATATATATATACACACATCACATACATATATATATATATATATATATATATATATAAATATATTTTACCTTTCCTTGACAGAACTTCTAGACATCGTTAATATTACAAATAATAATATTAATAACTTCGTCGTCTCAATTATTGATTTTAACAATATATAAAATATCAACAATAATTGAATCAAATAACGTGAGATACTATGTAATAATTACTATAGTAATAATTGAACAAAACTGAATGACTTCTCACGTAAGCATCAATAATTAATACCGTGTGCTACTGTGCAACTACGCATATTACTGTACTTTTAACACCGGGTGTTTCAATAGTTAACGGTAAAACTTCTGCCGTTATTTTTATAATATATTTTTGTCATTTTCTCAATTCGACAATAATTCTATTGTGGGGTCCACCAATGATTGTGCCGTCGTACGAATATTCCCTGTTAAAATGAATATTCCTCGACCAATTGAATATTATATAACAACTTGCGTACTTTGCAAAATCTATAAATATTACCCACAGCTATAACATTATATCAAATTCACTCTATAATATTCAAAAACGATATTTATAGAAAATTCATCTTTATTTCTAAAAGTTGGGGTCTTACAACCTCCCCTTCTTATGAAATTTCGCCCTCAAAATTAGGGTACATACCAAGTATATCGAAGAGGTAAGGATACCTTGATTTCATTTCAGATTCTAACTCCCAAGTCATTTCCTCAAGATCGTGGTTTCTCCACAAAACTTTGACTTGAGGTATAACCTTGGAGCGTAGAATATGTTCCTTCTTATCTAAGATTTGAACAGGAACCTCTTCATACATCAAATCTTTTGCTATCTCGGCATGTTCTAACTTAATAATGTGGTTTAGGTCTTCCACATATTTACGTAACATGGATATGTGAAAAATGTTATGAACACGAGACATACTTGGTTGTAACGCGAGTCTATAGGCCACAGTTCCTACTCGATCGAGGATTAAAAATGGGCCAATGAATCGAGGATTGAGCTTTCCTCTATTTTCAAATCTTGTAACTCCTGTCTATGGAGGAACACGGAACAACACATGATCTCCTATATCGAATTCCACGTCCTTTCGATGAAGATCAGCATAACTCTTTTGTCGATCTTCTGAGATTTTTATACGTTGTCGAATCGTTTGAATCTTTTCCGTAGTCATACGTACCAACTTCGGTCCCAACAACGTTGCTTCACCCACCTCATCCCAGCATACTAGAGAACGACACTTTCTTCCATACAACGCTTCGAATGGAGCCATGCCAATACTTGCTTGATAGTTGTTGTTGTAGGAAAACTCTACCAACGGTAAGAACTTGTCCCAACTTCCCTTGAAGTCAAGGACACAGAGTCTTAATAAATCTTCAAGAGTTTAAATAGTCCTCTCTGATTATCCATCCGTCTGAGCATGATATGCCGAACTAAATCGTAAGTCCGTGTCCATAGCTTTTTGTAAACTAACCCAAAATCGTGTAATGAATCTTGGGTCTCGATCAGAAACTATGGATACTGGCATACCATGCAGTCTTACAATCTCGTTTATGTACATACGAGCAAGACGTTCAAGTGTATAAGTTTCTGGTATTGGTAAGAAATGAGCAGACTTGGTCAATCTATCAACAATGACCCAAATTGCATCTATGCCTTGAGAAAACTTAGGAAAACCAGTAACGAAATCCATGGTGATGTGCTCCCACTTCTATTCTAGAATTTCAAGTGGTTGCAATGGACCTTTGGGTACTTGATGCTCCGTCTTGACTCGCTGACAAGTTAGACACCTTGAGATAAACAGCGATATCTCTCTCTTCATATTGCTCCACCAAAATGTATGACGAAGATCATGATACATTTTGGTACTCCCAGGATGGATTATAAACGGTGTGTTGTGCGCCTCCATCATGATTTTATACTTTAAATCAAGGTCGTTTGAAACACAAAGTCTGGAGTTGACTCGAAGTATTCCTTCTTCATCGATTCTTGCTTCCGGCATAACACCTTCTTGCACTTTCTTCCTTATGCGCATCAGCTCCAGGTCTGTAGCTTGAGCAGCTTTAACTTTATCGATTAAAGTCGGTTCTACTCGTATATTCACCATCATCACATGGGTCCTTGGAGTCTTTATCTCTATCTCCATCCTTTGCAAGTCATACAAAATGGGCCTTTGCGTTGACAATATTGCACTCGTACCCGCATATGATCTTCTACTCAGTGTGTCAGCTACCACGTTCGCTTTTCTAGGATGGTATTGGATGGTATGATCATAATCTTTCAATAGTTCAAGCCAACGTTGTTGTCGCATGTTGAGTTCCTTTTGGGTGAAGAAATATTTGAGGCTTTTATGGTCCGTAAAAATCTCCACTTTCTCCCCATACAAGTAATGCCTCCAAATATTTAGTGCAAAAACGACTGCTGCCAACTCTAGATCATGAGTAGGATAACTCCTTTCATATTCTTTGAGTTGTCGAGAGGCATAGGCTATGACTTTCCCATGTTGCATGAGAACACATCCTAACCCTTTGCCCGAAGCATCACTGTAGATGACAAATCCCTCCGAGCCAGATGGTATTGTCAGAACAGGTGCTGAAATGAGTCTCCTCTTGAGTTCTTGAAAACACTTCTCACATTCCTCGCTCCAACCGAATTTTGTATCTTTTCGAGTCAGCTGAGTTAATGGAGTAGCGATTCGAGAAAATCCTTTCACGAATCTCCGATAATAACCAGCTAAACCGAGAAAACTACGTACTTCGGTCACTGATTTAGGTTGCTCCCAGCTTTGAATAGCTTCAATCTTTGCTGGGTCAACAGATATTCCATGACTTGATACTACATGCCCAAGGAATGCTACTTCCTCAAGCCAGAACTCGCATTTCTTCAACTTGGCATAAAGCTTGTTTTCACGAAGCTTTTGGAGTATCAGCCTCAAGTGTTGCTCATGATCTTCACGACTTTTGGAATATATGAGGATGTCATCAATAAATACTACCACAAAGTGATCCAAATATTCTTTAAATACTCGGTTCATCATATCCATGAAGGCAACAGGAGCATTAGTCAATCCAAAAGACATGACTAAAAATTCATAGTGTCCGTACCGAGTTCTGAAGGCAGTCTTTGGAATATCCTCAGTTTTAACCTTCAGCTGATGATATCTAGAATGAAGATCGATCTTTAAAAAGAATTTGGCTCCTTGCAACTGGTCAAACAAGTCATCAATACGTGGCAATAGGTACCTATTTTTGATGGTGACATGATTCAACTCCCGATAATCAATACAAAGTCGCATACTCCCATCTTTCTTCTTCACGAATAGAACAGGAGCACCCCAAGGAGAAGTACTAGGACGAATAAAGCCAATGTCTAACAATTCCTGCAGTTGGGTCTTTAACTCCTGAAGTTCAATAGGAGCCATTCGATATGGGGCTTTGAAAATGGGTTTTGTACCGGGTTCAAGGTCAATACAAAATTCAATTTCACGCTTTGGGGGTAGGCCAGGAAGTTCTTCAGGGAATACGTCAGAAAATTTATTAACAATAGAAATATCATTCAAAACTGACGTATTTTTGTTTAGATCCGTGACATTAGCTAAGAAAGTTTGACATCCATTTTTTTAATTAACGAATAGCTTTATGGCTTGAGATGACAGTGATTGATTTTAATGGTTTGGTTGCTTGAATTCGCATAATAGGTTGGTTAGGAATATGAAAGCTAACAACCTTACGAAAATAATCAATTTTTGCATGATAAGTAGTTAACCAATCAATCCCTAAAATCACATCAAATGTAAGTATTTTCAAAGAAATAAGATCGACAGGTAATGTGCGGTCGCCGATTTGAACTAAACAAGACTTATAAACAGTGGATGTAATAAAAGTTTCTCCCAATGGAGTTTCAACAGATAAGTCAAAGTCTAATTTCTCCGTAGTCAAATTTAATCGTTGAGCGCAAGTAGGAGAAATAAAAGAATGTGTAGAACCGGCATCAAATAAGGTATAAACTTCGCTAGAGTTTATGATAAGCTTGCCCGTAATGACCTCGTTCGGGTTCCTTGCCTTCTGGGAGGTCATGACAAACGCTCTCCCTTGAACTACCAGTTTTGTCTTGTCTGGGACGGCCTTGGATGCCTCCATCCCAGCTGGACTTGACTTTGGTGCATGATAAATCAGGCTAGGTGACCTTCTCTTCCACAATTGTAACATGCTTTTGATGGCATCGCGCAGTTTGGACTGATGTGTCCCTCCCCTCCATATTTGAAGTATATGATAGGTGGTCGTTCTCCTTCCTTAATGACGGGTGCTGATGCTGACGTCTTTCCATCATTGTTGAATCTCCTCTTCTTGAAATGTCCATTCTTATTGTTTTGACCATGATTACCACTGAAGTGGTTACCATTTCTGGCATGTTGATTCCCTCCACGCTTATTGTCACCTCTTCGATGACTGTTATCACTGGTATTATCAATCTGTCGGCTGCTTTCTCTTGGTTGCGTTGACTCGTTATCGCGCTCCAATAACTGAGCCCTATTTACAACATCTGAATACAAACACAGTTTATAAGAAATAAGATATTGACGTATCTCCAGTTTCAAACCTCTTAAAAACATTCGCATCATTCTCTCCTCATTATCAACCAAGTGGGACGCAAACCGGGACAACTCGGCAAACTTAGCTTCGTATTGCGACACGGTCATATTATTCTACACCAACTTGATGAACTCTACCTCCTTCATGTGACGAATACTTTCGAAAAAGTACTTGTCGTTGAATAGTTCTTGGAACTTTTTCCAAGACATCTTCAGTGCGGCAGGTTGAGTACGCTTTACAGATTCCCACCAGTAATCTGCCTCTGCCCGCAACATGAAGGTGGCAAAGGGAATCTTTTGCTCCTCAGAGCATCCCAAGACATCAAATATCATGTTGATCTGCTTTATCCACGTCTCCGCCTTAAGTGGTTTTGGCTCTCCAAAAAACTCCGATGGTCCTAGCTCCTTGAACTGTTTGGCGGTGACCGTCCGAGAGTTGCCAGTGTTTCCACCTGCATTTTGGACAGGAGCCGCTCTCGCCCGATGTTGCATGAATTGCATAAAGCCTCTGAACATTCAATCGTTCATCATTTGGTCAATGTTATTGTTTGCATGAGGATTGTCGCCTTCCTGATGCACATTATCCTGTGTGTTGATCTGTGGTGACTCAACAGTTTCCTGTGCTCCATTGATGTTCTCAACATTCTCGGATGTCATTTTCAAATACTACCACAAAATAAGGGTTAATTAACATATCACATATTATCACTATACTCTGACCGACCAATTAAATGCCAAATAAACTTAGGTAGGTCATACTAGTGACGGAATTCCACGTCTCTCCCCTCCTAGTTCTTGTCTCACATCTTAGTCAGGGATCATATCCCTAAGCTTTGATACCAACTGTGACGCCCCCAAAATAGCTATACATCACCTATTCTGAGTCACCAAATACATGGTACAGAATACAAATACAATCTTTAATATATAACAAGAGAGCTGTGAGTTTTAATACAAATACTGTCTTCTAGACAATATCCACTCTCAGAATAAGTCCTCATTACATTTATTGTCACACTATTTAACAAAATAGTGATGACTACTAATAATATCATCTGGACTGTCACTCCGTTCCCCGACTAGTCCCGGCTATACGTTCTCATTTCCTGAAGAGAACAATGAAAGAAAGGGTGAGCTCAACTAGCCCAGTAAGAAATATTATGACTAAGATAATGCAGAATAAATTATCATTAGCCTTCAACAGTGTTAAACTGATACAATAACACACATCAAGTTTAACTATAACGAAATAAGCAATCCATTAAAAGAGTCAAGTAGAGAATAAAATCTACTATCTTTTATGATTTAAAAGGTTTTTCATCACTTTTATCGCTGGGACTCAGCTTAATAAATAATTCACATCATCCATACACTACGGCCAAGGATATTCATTAGTATCACAACCACAAATAATCCATGCACTACGGGCCAAGAATATTCGTGTATTCATCAATGGTCATGATCATGCCAACAACTGTCCATCAATGCACTACAGGCCAATAAGAACTTTTACCACATCATTTGTAACATTACGGTCACGATTACACCGAATAATCCCTGGTTATAATCATACCAAGTCCATCTATGCACTACATGCCACAGATGACTTTTAACAAAATATAAACATGAGGATGATGACAATGATATAAGAATTCAATAAAACAAGTTCAAGAGTTAATTAATCTAGGAACCAATAACGTCCAAATTGTCAACATGATACTGCTTTGTGTAGTAAAATTCAAGAATGATCAGAAGAATATTTCCATGAAAATATACTAGATGAAGCGCAAATATCAAGGATATTCCACTAATTTCATGGAGTATAAAAGCCAAAATTTTAACCAACTGAGTATAATAAAGAATGGAATAACAAAAAAAATCATCAGGCATGCGATAGACCGCACAGACAGGTTATTCCAACAGAATAACAAATAACGGAACCAGGTCATGCGTAAACGCACCGACAGAATATTCCGACAGAATAATAAATAATAGAACCAGGTCTGGCATAAACGCATAGACAGGATATTTCGACAGAATAATAAATAATAGAACCAGGTCCGGCGTAAACGCACAGACAGAATATTCCGACAGAATAATAAATAATGGGACTAGTTCTGGCGTAAAACGCACAGACAGGATATTCCAACAGAATAATAAAGAATGGCATAATAGAAGAATTTCACCAAGTATAGGGTAGCCCGCGTATACAGGTTATTCCAACAGAATAATAAATAATAGAATAATAGAAGTTCTCTTCATGAATACAAAAGAAATAATACCCCTTACCTTAAGAATCTGGATATAAGAGTAGGAAAGTAGCAGAATACTTTTCTATAGTTTCTCTATAATTTCTCTCTCTAAAGTTTTAGTGAATTCATAAGATATAATGAAGGAATAAGCTTCTATTTATAGGAGAATGGAAAGGCACTATTTGAATTTTCTCACGGACTGCACAGTAGGAAATCAGACGAAAAATCACGGGCAGAAGAAATCGAATATCAGACGCCCACTTTTTCAAATGTTAACATAATAGTCAAACAAAACAAAAGTTTTATAATAAATATATATATAAACACATGCCATAAAGAAAAAAAACTCACCAATTTTCTACATCAAACACACACACCCACCTATCACTATCAGAAACACTTTCCCACCACCACCATTATTTCAACTAACACACACTCCTACACACACGGTACACACACACACATATTATATATACATAATACATTCCACCCTTTCCACCATCCTCCACTAATAATACAAACACACACATCACTACCACACACACACCTTACACCCATCACTTTCATACTATCACTTTTCCACCACTTTCCACTCACATTATATTATATATATATATATATATATATATATATATATATATATATATATATTACCTTTCCTTGACAGAACTTCTAGACATCGTTAATATTGCAAATAATAATATTAATAACTTCGTCGTCTCAATTATTGATTTTAACAATATATAAAATATCAACAATAATTGAATCAAATAACGTGAGATACTATACAACAATTACTATAGCAATAATTGAACAAAACTAAATGACTTCTCACGTAAGCATCAATAATCAATACCGTGTGCTACTGTGCAACTACGCGTATTACTGTACTTTTAACACCGGCTGTTTCAACAGTTAACGGTAAAACTTCCGTCGTTATTTTCATAATGTATTTTTGTGGTTTTCTCAATCCGACAATAATTCTATTGTGGGGTCCACCAATGATTGTGCCGTCGTACGAATATTCCCTGTTAAAACGAATATTCTCCGACCAATCGAATATTATATAACAACTTGCGTACTTTGCAAAATTTATAAATATTACCCACAACTATAACATTATATCAAATTCACTCCATAATATTCAAAAATGATATTTATAGAAAATTCATCTTTATTTCTAAAAGTTGGGGTCT
Source organism: Panax notoginseng (assembly GCA_016801055.1). NCBI lineage: Eukaryota > Viridiplantae > Streptophyta > Magnoliopsida > Apiales > Araliaceae > Panax > Panax notoginseng. Next base: position 190,119,936 of record CM029017.1, read on the forward strand.
TACACTACGGGTCAAAAAGGACTTTTACCCCATTATTTGTAACATTACACGTCATGATTATATCAATACATAATTTCTGGTCATAATCATACCAATCAATAGTCCATATATGCACTACGGGCTAAAGATGACTTTCATCGCAATTTAAGCATGAGGATGATGACAATGATATAAGAATTCAATTAAGTGAGAGCAATGATAAATTTTAAAGATTTATAATTCAATTTATCCAGAGTTCAAGAATGTCTAAATTGTCAATATGATAACTACTTTGTGGAGTAAAATTCAAGAATAATATTCTTATATTAAAAATAATTTGGACAGAAAAAAAATTAATTTTTATCGTGAATAGTACCCCAGGTGAATAGTACCCGAGTGAATAGTACCCCATGAATAGTACTTCATGAATAGTATCTCGTGAATTGTACCGTATAAATAGTACCGTATGTATGAATAGTACCCAGGAATAGTACTCCGGCATGAAAAGCTTAAAATTTAATAAGAAAGTTCAGAAAAATATTTCCGTGAAACGATACTAGATGAAGCGCAAAATTCAAGGATATTCTACTAATTTCAAGACGTATAGAAACAATACTTATTAAAATAAGTGTAGAATTAGGAATATGAAACGAAATAATATTACTTACATACTACAGAGTATGGAAGAAAATATTATTTCTTACGAATATTGAACAAAAATAATATCCCTTACGAATATTGAATGAAAATAATATTCCTTACGAATATTGAACGAAGACAATATCCCTTACGAATATTGAACGAAAATAATTTTCCTTACGAATATTGAACGAGAATAATATTCATTACGAATACGAAAAATAATATCTCTTACGAATATGAAATAAATAATACCTCTTACCTTAAAAGGAGAGTAATTCTGACTGGTATAGCGGGAATATTCTTGAAGAAAACTTCCACTATTTGCTACACTCAAAGTTTCCTTAAACTCAAAAGAAATACGCTCAATATTATAGAAGAATAATTATCTGATTCTGGTGTGATTTTCATTTCTAAACTAAGCATCCTATTTATAGGAGAATGGCAGGATACTATTTAAGAAAAAATATCACGGGTGAACATAAGTTTTTTCACGGGCGCATAATCAAATTTTCTTATTTTCACTATGTTGCACTATACAACACTATCCAGCACTATGCAATATAAAATAAAAATTGAAATAATTTTTTACTGACGATTTTGAAAACTGAGTAAGTGGGAGTCCATGTAATAAGCCAAATTTATAATAAATACTTCATGACAAACCCCTTTTATTTATCAAAAATCACTTGACTAAACACATTTTTAATCTTTCAACATTTATTCATCATTAATATTATAACTCACAATATTAACAACCAGATCATTCCCAGGAAATAGGGGGCTTTCTGATAAGAACTTCTCCTTATTGGCGCGTAATTAGATGACCTAACCCCTTTCCTCGACAGAACTTTTTAGACATTGTCCATAATACAAATAATAATATGAATAACTTTATCGTCTCAATTATTTATTTAATAATATAAAATATTGTGCAGATAATACTGTGACAATAATTGAATCAATAATATGAGATACTATGCATCAACTACTGTCATAATAATTGAATAAAATTGAGTGACTTCTCACGTAAGTATCAATAATCCAAGATATTGTACAATACCGTGTGCTACTGTGCAACCACGCGTATTACTGTACTTTTATCACCGGGTATTTTAACAGTTAACAGTAAAAGTTTTTCCATTATTTTTATAAAAAGGTTATTTCTGTAGCTTTCTATATTCGATAGTAGTTCAATTGTGGGGTCCACCAATGATTGTGCCGTCGTACGGATATTTCCTGATAAAACGAATATTCCCCACCAAACGAATATTTTATGACAACTTGTTTACTTTGCAAAATTTATAAAGATTATCCACAACTATAACATTATATCAAATTCACACCTTATTATTCAAAATAATATTTAGAGAAAATTAAATCTTTATTCATAAAAAATTGGGGTCTTACAATATGATCTCCAACATTGAATTCCACGTCCCTTCGATGAAGATCAGCATAACTCTTTTTTTGATCTTGTGAGGTTTGTATACGTTGTCGGATCATTTAAATCTTTTTCGTAGTCATACGTACCAATTCTGGTCCCAACAACGTTGCTTCACCCACCTCGTCCCAGCATACTGGATAACGGCACTTTCGTCCATACAACGCCTCGAATGGAGTCATGCCTATACTTGCTTAATAATTGTTGTTGTAAAAAAATTCCACTAATAGAAAGTACTTGTCCCAACTTCCTTTGAATTCTATGACACAGAGTCTTAATAGATCTTCAAGAGTTTGAATAGTTCTCTCCAACTGCCCGTCCGTCTGAGAATGATATGCAGAACTGCATCGTAAATCTGTGCCCATAGCTTTCTGCAAACTAACCCAAAACTGTGAAGTGAATCTTGGGTCTCGATCAGAAACTATGGATACTGGCATATCATGCAGTCTTACAATCTCATTTATGTATATACGAGCAAGACATTCAAGTGAATAAGTTTCTTGTATAGATAAGAAATGAGCAGACTTGGTTAATCTATCGACAATGACCCAAATTGCATCTATGCCTTGAGAAACCTTGGGAAGACCAGTAACAAAATCCATGTTAATGTGCTCCCACTTCTATTCTGTAATTTCAAGTGGATGCAATGGATCTTTTGGCACTTGATGCTCTACCTTGACACGTTGACAAGTTAAACACCTTGAGATTAACTCTGTGATCTCTCTCTTCATATTGCTCCACCAAAATGTATGTCGAAGATGTAATAACCCGATATTTTCTATAAAAATAAATAAGGAATTTTTGCATATGAAATTTTTTTTTTAATAAGTGTCAAGTAATGTGTACGATAAATGCAAATATATTTATTACATGAAAAATTGGAAATAATTTTGGAATTATTAATTACTACAAATTATATTGTTATGGTAATTAATTTCTGTAAGCCGAAATATTAATTATTTTCCATGAAAACATGATTGGATATTATTTAAATAATATATGAAAAGACAATTAGAATTATGATAATAAATATTTTATTATATGAATCTGTTCAGAATATTTAAGTTAATTATTATAACTTGATTATTGATGTTGTATACGATGGATAAGTCAGTTATGGAATCCAAACCCTAAATTGGATTTTTATCAAGAGATGAGAATAATAATATAATATTATATATATTTTGAATTTTCAATGCTATATATATGTACTGTATATGTGTGGACAGATAATGATTGGTTAATTATGGTAAATTTATATCATGACCCTTATATCGTATTTTTAAGCCTTAATTGTTAAACTCAGTTGTGAGTTCAAGACTGAGTAGAAATTGCGTATTAGAATTTCCGTAATTAGAATCGTAATTACTGTGTTAGTAAATTATACAGATAATTAGGTAACCCTAATGGATTAATTAGGAAACCCTAATTGATAATATTAAGAAAACCTAATTTTTCTATTAAAAACCCTAATTTTAAATTAGTGTGTTTAATTAAAATTTTATTGTACAATTATTTTTAAATTATCCAAAGCCTAGAAATTATTTGGGAAATTATAAGATATACAATCTAGTGATTAAACCCTAGATTTAATCACATTGGACAAGAATGTCCCTTGAGTAATAATGGGAAATGTCTAAAATACCCTTATTACATTATTGGTATAATCTAGCAACATTGGATGCCATGAATAAATAAAATAAAAATCAAAAATAAAAATAATTTCAAAATTACCATTTTGCCCTTTTAGTGCATTATTAGGAGCATTGTTGCTAGAATCTTTGCAATTATCAGTCATCTAGCTTTGTTCTAGAATTCACATATGATACTATAACATTACCCATCAATGATCAACTATTACAATCATGGAATCATTTTTTTTTTAATTAAATAGAGAGAAAGTGGCCATTTTGGTTTATTTGTGCAACCAACACTTAGCTTTACTCTCTCCAACCCAAACCTACGAAATTCTCTTGTTAGTTCAGTCAAGAACACAACCCAACCATCACCCATAACAAATCAGAAGCAAGGATTCAAGAAAATTGTTCATAAAAAGGTATTAAACTTTAATTCAATTCTGCCCATTTTTGATTTTTGATGTTATGTTTAAATGTTATAATATGTGTTATGAAGGGTCTATAAGTGTTCTGGGATGTTAAATCATGAACCCATAACATCTAGATGCACGAAAATCATGATTTTGCAAACTGACATGAACCCTAAAAATGTTGTCTGACAGCTGAATGTCAGGCCTTGTAGAACCTAATCTGTTAAGTTTTTTTGTTGTTTAAAGGTTTGACGTTGTAGTATGTCAGTATCACTTTAATCTCCAAAAAGAATCAGTGTCATACCATGTCTAGATCATCAGATATAAGCAGTCAAAACCCCTTTGACTGAGCACGAAGTCTGGTTTCTGGGTAACCCAGAAACCAAGAACTCGTCTGACAACATTTTGTAAGCCTTTGATCTTGCAGTGTTTTCATGTTTTGGCCATGTTTTTGTTTTGGTATTGTAGCTGGATATAAGGACTACACATGTATGCTATTAGATCACTCAAATTATAACTGGAACAAAAGATAATCACGGTCAAACTAGCATTGACCAACTGCCTTATGAAAATTCTGGAAAACCCAGAATTCATCAAGAACACGTTTTTGACAGTAGGTTTGACCGGCTAGATCTTACACATGTGATGTTAATTTTATGATGTGATGATTTAGAGTTCCTCTTTAGCATCTATATTACATTATTGAACAATTAAAATACATTATGAAAGCTTAGAATGCTAAGATTTAAGAGCTCAAAGTAAGTACCTCAATTTCTGGAAATTCCAGAATCATGAAGAACAGACTTGTCAGATAGTTTATTGGCTCAGATCATTCAATTATGATGTTTTGTTAGCCCTATTTCTTGGTTTGGTGTTGTAATATTACAAGAGTACTACAACTTTCATTTGCATTTCAAGTCCAGAAAACATCAATAGCACGATTTAAATCATGGTCAAAGTAGCAACTAATACACTGATTTTGAGCCTCAAGAACACCATGAATTTTATTTTCCGGAAAATACAAAAAATGGTTTTTAATTATTAAAAATACCAAATAATTTTCGAAAATTAATTTTAAATTATGAAAAATAGTTTTTAATTATTTAGAGTATATTTCATAAATATTTAATATTTTTGGAATATAAAAGTATTTATTTATTTAATTATGATATTAAATAAATTATTAAAAAATAGTTTTTAATTCATGAAAAATCATGAAAAATAATATTATTGTGTTAGAACATATTTGAGGATATTTGTGATGAATTTTAATATTTTGTGATAAAATTTCATTAATTAATTGATATTAATGATGTTTAAATATTTATTTAATATATTAAATAAATTATGGAAAATAGAATAAATGATTTTAAAAATCATTTAATGTATTATAAAAATATTTTAAGTTAAAAAATGTAACTTTTGATATTTTGTCATGAAAAATATTATTAATTTAATATTAATGATATTAATGATATTTAGTTATTTAATATTTATATTAAATAAATAGTTTAAAAATGATTTTATTTATTTAAAAATCATTTAAAAGGGATATTTATGAAATTAAAAGTATTTTAAGTTATAATTAATAACTTTTAATATTTGGATAAATAGTGCATTAATACTTTAATATTAGTGATAATTACTTAAAAATGATTTTAAATGTTTTAAAAATCATTTAAGTGTAATATAAATGTTTTAAAAATATTTAGAGTTATTATAAATAACTTTTATATTTTAGCAATGATTTCATTAATAGTTTAATATTAATTAAATATTAATGATAATAGAATTATTTAATGTTTAAATCATTTAATTATTATTCCGATGTTGGAAAATGCATAATAAATTATAATAAATGTTTTAAAATTGTTTCAAGTCATTTAAAAATAATATGACTGATACTTGTGGATATTGAAATACAGTATAGAGTCTTAGACTCAAAAATTATCCAATAAAGTTGTCGGTACACCGACATGTTTCAGAAATTCATCTAGACTTAGATATTTTGACTGTATTAATGATTAATTATGATTCAATGACTGTTGGATATGTGTGATAATGTGATTAGGTTATGTGCTGACTGCGAAATGCAGTACTATATGTTATAGTATATTATTTTAATCGAACAAATGATCTTATTACTGATAGGTCGTTGTATAAAAGATTAATCTAAGCTGCGTTATTGTAAGCAGCAGCTCAGGCAAGTATCCTACCTTTGCATTTCCTTTATGCAATGGACATGAGTAAGAAATTTCAGAATTAAATTATTATTATGCTATATTATCAACTCTACTGCGACATATTCTATATCCGCTCATTGTTTATCAACATGTTAGTATATGGTAATTCAGATATATATTATGTTCGTCAATTTCTATAAAATGGTTATATAAGTGTCCCCACTTGGATAATCATTGTATTTAATCACATGTTGATATACCTTTGTCAATTACCCTTATATATATATATATATATATATATATGTGTGTGTGTGTGTGTGTGTGTGTGTGTGTGTGTGTTGAATTATAGATTATTGTTGAACAAGATAAAACCTTTGCTTTAGAACCCAGACAAGTATGAACATCCCTTACATAGGGAAAACTTTTATGCGCCCAAGGCGGAGAGAGTTCTTAAAATGTAGTATTGATCAATGCAGGACACAACGGGCTGATCACCCCCGTGTCCGTAAGTTATGACGGTTTGCAGATGAATTTCTGTTTAACCTTTTCGAAAAAGAAAACAATGTTCATGATATATCACTTAACCCTACTTATAGTCAATACGTAGTTTTAAAAATGTGAAAGAGAGTTGTTATGTTATTATTATTCTTGGTACAGCTTACTTCAGAACTGTTGATTCATTGTAGAAGTGTCGTTCAAAGAAAACATTTAATTCTTTCAGCTAATATATATTATTGTTATTACTTGCTGGGCACTCAAATGCTCATTCTTGCTTAATTTAAATGTTTTCAGTTAAGTTTGAAGAACCAGAAAGCTCGTGCATAAACAAAGGAAAAGGAAAGCTAACTGAATAATAATTGTGGTAGTTGCTGTAATTGTTTATATTATTAAGACAATGATATATATATAAATAATATCATGTATTGTATGGAATGTACTTTAAGGTCTCGTACTTGGGGAGATAAACTCTGATAATTATGTAAATTAAGTTGTTATTCATATTATTGTTATTAATATTCGTAGAATTCCGCTCATAAAAATGGTATCGTGAAGCACCGAGTTCGGGTTTCAAGTACCCGAATTTGGGGGCGTCACAGAAGATCACGATATATTTTGGTACTTCTAGGATGGATTGCAAACGGTGTGTTGTGTTCATGATTTTATACTTTAAATCAGAGTTGTTAGGAACACAAAGTCTAGAGTTGAGTCGAAGTATTCCTTCTTCGTCGATTCTTGCTTCTGGAATAGCACCTTCTTACACTTTCTTCTTCATACGCATCATCTCTGGGTCTGTAGCTTGAGCAGCTTTAACTTTATCGCTTAAAGTTGGTTCTACTCATATATTTGACATCATCATGTGGGTCCCCAAAGTCTTTAACTCTATCTCCATCCTTTGTAAGTCATACAAAATGGGTCTTTGTGTTGACAATATCATACTCATACCCACATACGATCTTCTACTTAACGCGTCAGCTACCACGTTTGCTTTTCTAGGATGGTATTGAATGGTGTGATCATAATCTTTCAACTGCTCAAGCCAACATCGTTGCCGCATGTTGAGTTCCTTTTAGGTGAAAAAATATTTGAGACTTTTATGATCTATATAGATCTCCACTTTCTCCCCATACAGGTAATGTCTCCAGATCATTAGCACGAAAACAACTGCTGCCAACTCTAGATCATGAGTAGAATAATTCCTCTCATATTCTTTGAGTTGTCGTGAGGCATAGGCTATGACTTTCCCATGTTGCATGAGAAAACATCATAAACCTCTGCCTGAAGTATCGCTGTAGATAATAAATCCCTCCGAACCTGATGGTATTGTCAGAACAGGTGCTGAAATGAGTCTCCTCTTGAGTTCTTGAAAACTCTTCTCACATTCCTCGGTCCATCCAAATTTTGTATCTTTTCGAGTCAGCTGAGTTAATGGAGTTTCGATTCTAGAAAATTCTTCCACGAATCTCTGATAATAACCAGCTAAGCCCAGAAAGCTACGTACTTCGATTACTAACTTAGGTTGCTCCCAACTTTGTATTGCTTCAATCTTCGCCGGGTTAACTGATATTCCATGATTCGATATCACGTGCCCAAGGAATCTACTTCTTGAAGCTAGAACTGGCATTTCTTCAACTTGGCATATAGCATGTTTTCATGAAGCTTTTGGAGTATCAGCCTCAAGTGTTGCTCATGATCTTCACGACTTTTGGAGTATGTGAGGATGTCATCAATAAAGATAACCACAAAATGATCCAAATATTCCTTGAATACTTGGTTCATCGTATCTATGAAGGCAGCAGGAGCATTAGTCAATCTAAAAGACATGACTAGGAATTCATAATGCCCGTACCGAGTTCTAAAAGCAGTCTTTAGAATGTCATCAGTTTTAATCTTTAACTGATGATATCATGAACGAAGATCGATCTTTGAAAAGAATGTGGCACCTTGCAACTGGTCAAACAGGTCATTAATGCGAGGTAACGGGTACCTATTTTTGATGGTGACATGATTCAACTCCCGATAGTCAATGCAAAGTCGCATACTCCCGTCTTTCTTCTTTACGAATAAAATAGGAGCACCCCAAGGAGATATACTAGGACGAATAAAATCGATATCTAACAACTCCTGCAGTTGGGTTTTTAACTCCTGAAGTTTAATAGGAGCCATTCGATATGGGGTTTTGGAAATGGGTTTTGTACCGGGTTTAAGGTCAATAAAAAATTCAATTTCACGCTCTGGGGGTAGGCCAGGAAGTTCTTCAAGGAATACGTCAGGAAATTTATTAACAATAGAAATATCATTCAAATCTAACGCATTTTTGTTTAAATTCGTGACATGGGCTAAGAAAGCTTGACATCTATTTTTCAATAAACAAATGGCTTTATGGCTTGATATGACAATGATTGACTTTAGTGGTTTGGTTGCTTGAATTCGCAGAAACATTCACGTCATATGGTCCTCATTATCTACCAAATGGGATGCAAACTGGGATAACTCCGTAAACTTAGCCTCGTATTGCGATACGGTCATATTATTTTGTTCCAGCTTGATGAATTCCACCTCCTTCATGTGACGAATACTCTCTAGAAAGTACTTGTCGTTGAATAATTTTTGGAACTTCTCCCAAGACATATTTAGTACGGAAAGATGAGTACGTTTTATAGATTTCCACCAGTAATCTGCCTCTCCACGCAACATAACGGTGGCAAAAGAAACCTTTTGCTCCTCTGAGCATCCCAAGACATCAAATATCTTGGTGATCTGCTTAATCTACATATCTGCCTTAAGTGGCTCTAGCTTTCCAAAAAACTTCGGTGGTCCCAGCTCCTTGAATTGCTTAGCAGTGACTAGCCGTGAGTTGCCATTGATTCCACCTGCATTTTGAACAGGAATCTCTCTCGTTTGGTGTTTCATGAATTGCAGAAAGCTCCTAAACATCCCATCGTTCATCATTTGGTCAGTGTTGTTGTTTACATGAGGATTATTGCCTTCCTGATGCACATTATCATGGTTATTGATTGGCGGGGTCTCAATGATCTCATGTGCTCCATTGCGTATCTTAAAATTTTTAGATGTCATTCTCAAACACTGCCACAAAACAAGGGTTAATTGGCATGCCACATATTATCCCTATATTCTGACCGACCAATTAAATAACAAATAAGCAGCTTAGGTAGGACACACTAGCGAAGGATTTACTTGTCTTTTCCCTTCTAGTTCTAGCCTCAGATCTCTACTAAGGATCATATCCCTATGCTTTGATACCAACTGTGACGCCCCCAAAATAGGTCTATACAACCCATTCTGAGTTGCCAAATACATGGTACAGAATTCAAATACAAACTTAACTTATACAATTATCAATTGTCGTGTAAAATACGAAAAAACGTAAGTTGTGAGTTTTAATACAAATATTATCTCATAGACAATATCCAAACACAAATGAAATCCCCATTACAATTATTATCACACTATTTTATAGAATAGAGAGGACTACTAAAGCCACCATGTTGGACCATCACTCCATTTCCCGACTAGTCCCAGCTATATTCTCATTTCCTGAAGAGAACAATGAAAGAAAAGAGTGAGCTCAACTAGCCCAGAAAAGAATATTATGACTAAGATAATGTAGAATAAAGTATCCTTAGCCTTCAACAATGTAAAATCTGATAGAATACAATAGACAACAAGTTTAAATCAATAACTACAGCGAAATAAGCAATCCATTAGAAGAGTCAAGTAGAGAATGATATCTACTATCTTCTATGATTTAAAAGTTCAACATTAATATTTTATCTCTATAACACAACTCAATAAATATTTCACATCATTGAATTATCCATGCACTACGGGCCAAGGATATTCGTTAGTATCACCAGTGGTCATGATCATGCCAAACAACTGTCCATCTATGTACTACGGGCCAAAGAAGATTTTTACTATATCATTTATCTATAACATTATAGGTCATGATTATACCAATACACAATTCTTGGCCATCATCATACCAATCAACAGTCTATTTATGCACTACGGGACAAAGATAACTTTCACCACAATATAAGAATGAGGATAATGACAATGATATAAGAAATCAATCAAGTGAGATCAAGGATAAATATTAAAGATTTATCATTCAATTTATGCAGAGTTTAAGAATGTCTAAATTGTCAACATGATAACTAATTATGGAGTAAAATTCAAGAATGATATTCATGTATCAAAAATAATTTGGATAAAAAAAACTAATTTTATCGTGAATAGTACCCCGGGTGAATAGTACCCGAGTGAATAGTACCCGAGTGAATAGTATCCCGGCATGAAAAGATTAAAATTTAATAAGAAAGTTTAGAAAAATATTTTCGTGAAACGATACTAGATGAAGCGTAAAATTCAAGCATATTCTACTAATTTCAAAGAGTATAGAAGCAATACTTATCAAAGTAGATTTAGGAATATGAAACAAAATAATATTACTTACATACTATAGAGTATGGAAGAAAATAATATTTTTTACGAATATTGAACAAAAATAATATTCCTTACCTTAGTAGGAGAGTAATTTCGACTGGTATAGCGGAGATATTCTTGAAGAAAACTTGCACTATTTGCTACACTCAAAGTATCCTTATGCTCAAAAGAAATACGCGCAATATTATAGAAGAAGAATTCTCTGATTCTTGTATGATTTTTATTTCTTAACTAAGCATCATATTTATAGGAGAATGGCATCGTACTATTTAGAAAAATCACGGATGCATAGTAACAAAATTCACGGGCGCGAATTCGACGAAAAATCTGATTTTTACTATTCATTACTGTGCGATAAAATATTCTAATAAAACAAAAACTTTATATAAAATATAATATATTCTATTTATAATCTAATAAAACAAATAAATTTATATATAATATAAAAAGTTTTCTGTTTTATTACTATTATAATAATAATAAAATAAAACTGAGATAACTTTCTACCGGCGATTTTAAAAAATAAGTAAGTGGGGGTCTATGTAAGACCCCAACTTTTTTTTTATAAAGATGAGTTTTTTATAAATATCATTTTTAAATTTGATATAATGTTATAGTTGTGGGTAATATTTATAAATTTTATAAAGTACGCAAGTTGGTGTATAATATTCGATTGGTCGGGAAATATTCGTTTGAACAGAGAATATTCGTACGACGGCACAATCATTGGTGGACCCCACAACGGAATTATTATCGGATTGAGAAAACGACATAAATATTTTATAAAAATAACGGCGGAAGTTTTACCGTTAATACTGTTGAACTACTCGGTAGTAAAAGTACAGTATTACGCGTGGTTGCATAGTAGCACGCGATATTGATTATTGATGCTTATGTGATAAGTCACTCAGTTTTGTTTTATTAGTATTATTAATGTAATAAAACAGAAAAGCTTTTTATATAAAACAGAATACTTTTATAAAGTTATTCTATAAATAGAATATATTATATTTTATTATGCATAGTGTTTGTATAGTGCCTGCATAGTGTTTTGCATAATAAAATCTTTTTATATAAAACAGAATACTTTTATAAAGTTATTCATTTTATTAGATTATAAATAGAATATATTATATTTTATTTAAAAAATTTTACTTTAAATATGGATCGTCCGATTAAAAGTAAATCAATCTGGACCGTTCATGAATTAGTTACTATGCAGTCCATTCTTCTATAAATAGAAGTTCATTCCTTCATTATTTCTTATGAATTCACTGAAACTCTAGAGAGAGAAATTATAGAGAGAAAGAAGAAAAGTATTATGCTACTTCACTACTCCTATATCCAGTACTCTCCTTCTTAAGTAAGGGGTATTATTTCTTTCGTATTCATGAAGAGAAGTTATGTTATTCCATTATTTATTATTCTGTTGGAATAACTTGTATACGCTAGCTATCCTATACTTGGTGAAATTCTTCTGTTATTCCATTCTTTATTATTTTGTTGGAATATCATGTCTGTGCGTTTTACGCCAGACCTGGTTCTGCCTTTATTATTCTGTTGGAATATCCTGTCTGTGCGTTTACGCCGGACCTGGTTCTATTATTTATTATTCTGTCGAAATATCATGTCTGTGCGTTTACACCGGACCTGGTTCCATTATTTATTATTCTGTCGGAATATCCTGTCGGTGCGTTTACGCATGACCTGGTTCCGTTATTTATTATTCTGTTGGAATAACATGTCTATGCGGTCTATCGCATGCTTGGTGATTTCTTTTGTTATTCCATTCTTTATTATACTCAGTTGGTTAAAGTTTTGGCTTTTATACTCCATGAAATTAGTGGAATATCCTTGATATTTGCGCTTCATCCAGTATATTTTTATGGAAATATTCTTCTGAGCATTCTTGAATTTTACTCTACAAAGCAGTATCATGTTGACAATTTGGACGCTATTGGTTCTTGGATAAACTAATTCTTGAATTTGTTTTATTGAATTCTTATATCATTGTCATCATCCTCATGTTTATATTTTGTTGAAAGTAATTTGTGGCATGTAGTGCATAGATGGACTTGGTATGATTATAACCAGGGATTTTTTGGTGTAATCATGACCGTAATATGTGGTAAAAGTCCTCATTGGCCCGTAGTGCATTGATGGACAGTTGTTGGCATGATCATGACCATTGATGAATACACAAATATCCTTGGCCCGTAGTGCATAGATAATTTATGGTCGTGATACTAATGAATATCCTTGGCCGTAGAGCAGGGATGATGTGGTTTATTTATTGAACTGAATCTCAGCGATAAAAGTAATAAAAAACTTTTTAAATCATAAAAGATAGTAGATGTTATTCTCTACTTGACTCTTTTAATGGATAGCTTGTTCCGCTGCAGTTAAACTTGATGTTTGTTATATTTTATCAGTTTAACACTGTTGAAGGCTAATGATAATTTATTCTACATTATTTTAGTCATAATATTTCTTACTGGGCTAGTTGAGCTCACCCTTTTACTTTCATTGTTCTCTTCAGGAAATAAGAACGTAGCGGGGACTAGTTGGGAAACGGAATGACGGTTCAGATGATAGCATTAGTAGTCCTCACTATTCTATGAAATAGTGTAAAAATAGATGTATTGAGGACTTATTTTGAGTTTTAATTCTGTTTAGAAGAAAGTGTTGTATTTAAACTCACAGCTTATGTTTTGTCGTATTTTACACGACAGTTGTATAATTAAGTTTTATTTATATTTTGTACCATGTATTTGACGACTCAGAATATGTGATATATACCTATTTTGGGGGCATCACAGTCTATGTAATAAGTCAAACTTACAACAAATACTTCATGAAAACCCCCTCTATTTATATCAAAAATTGAATAAATATTTACCACAAATCACTTATCTTTAATAAACACATTTTTAATCTTTCAATAATTATTCATCAATAATATTATAACTCAAAATATTAACAACCAGATCATTTCCAAAAAAGAAGGGGTTTTCCGATAAGGACTTCTTCTTATTAGCGCGCAATTAAATAACTTAACCTCTTTCGTCGACAGAAATTTCTAGATATTGTCAATAATGTAAATAATAATATGAATAACTGTGTCATCTCAATTATTGATTTAATAATATAAAATATTATGCAGATGATATTGTGACAATAATGAAATCAATAATATGAGATAGTATGCAGCAACTATTGTGACAATAATTGAATAAAACTGAATGACTTCTTAAGTAAGCATCAATAATCAAAGATACTGTACAATATTGTATGCTACTGTGCAACCACGCGTATTACTGTACTTTTATCACCGGGTATTTCAATAATTTAACGGTAAAAGTCTTACCGTTATTTTTATAAAAAGGTTATTTCTGTCGTTTTCTATATCCGACAGTCATTCCGTTATGGGGTCTACCAATGATTGTGTCGTCGTACGGATATTTTTCGATAAAAAGAATATTCCTCGACCAAACGAATATTTTATGACAACTTGCTTACTTTGCAAAATTTGCACATATCACTCATAACTATAGCATTATATCAAATCCACACATTATTATTCAAAATAACATATAGAAAAAATTAAATCTATATTCATAAAAAGTTGGGGTCTTATAAATCCGATCTAATAAAATAAAATTTTATTACAAGTTTATCCATTAACAACATAATATTGTTAAATTTATTATCAAGTAAATTTTATAATTTTATCAATAAGATTAACTAGTTTAAATTAATATACATAACTTTCAATTTGATTTACTAATTCTGTTTATAAGTTTTATGACCAAATATTTATTAAAATACAATATATATATATATATATATATATATATATATATATATATATATATATAATCAATCAAATTTACTGATCATCAAGTACGAATTGTATTATTTTATTCATTAAAATTTTACTCCTTTGTTAGTATTGTAGCCATGTATAGAGTCAGCCATGAATAAATCAAATCAGTCACTTGCTAAACAATTATATTCCTGAAAAGCAACAAAATAAAAGACAAACCTGATACGAATTCTCTCACAAATATAATCACAACAACTATGTCTCAGTTTACAGCAATAAGCGGCGACTTGACTCCTCTTTCTCTTTCTCAGGTTGTATAATAAAAATAAGATTATGTTTAGTTATTTATTCACTTAAAAATATATTTTATTAATTAATATATTTATTAACTCTCCAAATTTTAATAGGATTTTAAAATTATACAATTATAAATTTGACCCACTTAATTTAAAACCCAATTTTACCAATTTAATTTATCCATCACTTATTAATACATTAGCCCACATAAATTAAATTATTATTTGACCCAAAGAAAGACAAAGTCTAATTAAACTATTTTTAAATATATATATATAAAATTTTAAATGTTATTTATTTATTTTTATTTTTATTTTTATTGAGTATTACAGGAAAAGTTAAGGAAAAGGAACATGACATCACTACAGTTCAAAATCGTTACAACCAGTGGCGGAACTAGGCGGGGGCAACTGCCCCCGGTAGGGTGGCACCGTAGCGGTCCAGGCGGCAGGCGGAGCTAGGGGGAGCAGGCCAGCAGGGGCGGGGGGGGGGGGGGGGCAGCCGCAACTGATAGTGACCGGCGAGCAGACCGCAGACGAGCAGTTCAAAGTAGACTCTTCTTCAGTTTTTTTTAAACTAGCATGAAACGACGTGGTTTCATTAAAAAATTTAATTTATTTTTTTAATTAGGTCTGGCTTCTTAACACTTGCACAGTTACACAGTTATTCTCGTCAGTCGCCTCTCTTCATCTCTTCATCTCTTCAGTCTTCCCAGTTCCCTCTTCGCCCCTCGCCTCCATGGCTCCACAACTCTATTGCGCCCGCCACTGCTACCACCGCCCGCCGCTGCACGCTGCCGCACGCCGCTGTCTGCTAATCTGCTTCACGAATCACACCTCCACTTAACCGCTGCTTGGACTGGTAAGTAATTTAACTAATTTTTAATTTTAATTTAGCCTAAATATCTTTCAAATTTGGTACTATTAATTTTAATTTAGCCTAAATATGCATACTATTAATGTTTTCTGTTAATTAGGTCTCCACTTTTTATGTTATTTTGATGATGACAAATAAATTTAGGGATATAAGAAAAAGAATAAAAATTGATTTTATGTTAATTTAGGAATAATTGATTTTAATTGATTTTCTGTTAATTTAATTGATTTTCTGTTAATTTAGGAATAATTGATTTTATTTTTAATTATCTAGATTAGCTAGAATTTGTTTAATTTCTGTTTTCTTAAATAATTGATGAATGATGAAATTATTATGAAATGTTTAAATTAATAAAATTATTGATTAACAATTGATGTTTTTATTTATACTAGATTATGGATAAATACTTGAATAAGCGATAAAGAACTGCTGATTCTTCTAATAATCAAATACCAAGTTCCGAAGCAAGTGGTAATTTTGCCCCCCCTGAAAATATGTTCTGGTTCCACCACTGGTTACAACAACTTGATGTGCGGAAATGTATGTGCACTGAGCCTCATCAAACAAACAGAAGTAACACAAAAGCTGATGACATACTGCAGGTCTATGTTCTCAATAATTAGGAAAAGATAACTCTAAAATCTTTATAAATTAAATAACATTTTAAACACAACATATTTATTGGACCTGATAAAGAATTTCCATAATCATTTGGATGTACTCACCATATTCTGAATAATTGGAGAAATGGCAATCCACTGCTAATCACATTCCGGATTATTTTTTTTTCAGTTTAAGAACTTTACTTCATTAAACTCAGAACCCTAAAAATCTTCATAATTAACCCAGAGAAGCATTTCCTAATATTCATTGATAACTTGCAGAATTATGAATGAAAAAAGTTGTTTGATAATTGACATATCTGAAACATAACATATTTTTATTATTTTACCCCTCTAAAAAAATTCAAAATTGTTGTATATTTATTTAATATTACTTAATATAATAGTTAATATTATAAAAAAAATTAAATATAAAATTCTTCATTCAGCAGTCATCCGGCCCATTCAGCAAAAAAAATAGACTTGACCATTCAGCTTAAAAATCTGACTGATCCAGTCATTCAAACGATTTTTATTTAAAACATAAAAAGAGAAAAGAAGATGATCACAAAATTTGGCTGCCTTAGGACTAAAAGTATTCTTATTCGATAGATATGAGAATAGTTGTAAGACCCCAACTTTTATAAATAAAGATGAATTTTCTATAAATATCATTTTTGAATATTATGGAGTTAATTTGATATACTGTTATAGTTGTGGGTAATTTGTGAATAGGGCTCAGTTAATGGAGCGCGATAACGAGTCAACGCAACCAAAAGAGAGCAGTCGGTAAAATGATAATACCAGTGAGAGCAGTCATCGAAGCAGTGACAACAAGCGTGGAGGGAATCAACATGCCAGAAATGGTAACCACTTCGGTGGTAATCAGGGCCAAAACAATAAGAATGGTCATTTCAAGAAGAGGAGATTCAACAATGATGGAAAGACGTCAGCACCAGCACCCGTTGTTAAGGAAGGAGAACGACCACCTATCATATGTTTCAAATACGGAGGAGAGGGGCACATTAGTCCAAACTGCGCGATGCCGTCTAAAGCATGTTATAATTGTGGAAGAGAATGTCATTTAGCTCGATTTTGTCATTTACCAAAAATAAGTTCAGCCAAGATGGAGATGCCAAAGGCCGTCCCAGAAAAGTCAAAACCGGTAGTGCAAGGGAGAGCGTTTGTTGTGACCTCCCAGAAAGTAAGGAACCCGAATGAGGTCATCACGGGTAAGCTTATCATAAACTCTAACGAAGTCTATACTTTATTTGATACCGGTTCTACCCATTCTTTTATTTCTCCTACTTGTGCTCATCGATTAAATTTAACTCCGGAGAAATTAGACTTTGATTTATCTGTTGAAACTCCATTGAGAGAAACCTTCATTACATCCACGGTTTATAAGTCTTGTTTGGTTCAAGTTAGTACCCACACATTACCTGTCGATCTGATTTCATTAAAAATACTTGCATTTGACGTGATTCTAGGGATTGATTGGTTAACTACTCATCATGCAAAAATTGATTGTTTTCGTAAGGTTGTTAGCTTTCATATTCCTAATCGACCAATTATGCGAATTCAAACAACCAAACCATTAAAATCAATCGCTGTCATCTCAAGCCATAAAGCTATTCGTTTATTGAAAAATGGATGTCAAACTTTCTTAGCTCATGTCACGGATCTAAACAAAAATACGTCAGTTTTGAATGATATTTCTATTGTTAATAAATTCCCTGACGTATTCCCTGAAGAACTTCCTGGCCTACCCCCAGAGCGTGAAATTGAATTTTGTATTGACCTTGAACCTGGTACAAAACCCATTTCCAAAGCCCCATATCGAATGGCTCCTATTGAACTTCAGGTGTTAAAGATCCAACTGCAGGAATTGTTAGACATTGGCTTTATTCGTCCTAGTACTTCTCCTTGGGGTGCTTCTGTGCTATTCGTGAAGAAGAAAGATGGAAGTATGCGACTTTGTATTGATTATCGGGAGTTGAATCATGTCACCATCAAAAACAGGTACCCATTGCCACGTATTAATAACCTGTTTGACCAGTTACAAGGAGCACAATTCGTTTTAAAGATCGATCTTCGTTCTGGATATCATCAGCTGAAGGTTAGAACTAAGGATATTCCAAAGACGGCTTTCAGAACTCGGTACGGGCATTATGAATTCCTAGTCATGTCCTTTGGATTGACTAATGCTCATGCTGCCTTCATGGATATGATGAATAGGGTATTCAAGGAATATTTGGATCACTTTGTGGTCGTCTTTATTGATGACATCCTTATTTATTCCAAAAGCCGTGAAGATCATGAGCAACACTTGAGGCTAGTACTCCAAAAGCTTCGTGAATACAAGCTTTATGCCAAGTTAAAAGAAATGTGAGTTCTGGTTAGAGGAGGTAGCATTCCTTGGGCACGTAGTATCAAGTCGTGGAATATCAGTTGACCCGGCAAAGATTGAAGCTATTCAAAGCTGGGAGCAACCTAAATCAGTGACCGAAGTACGTAGCTTTCTTGGTTTAGCTGGTTATTATCGGAGATTCGTGGAAGGATTTTCTCGAATCGCTACTCCATTAACTCAGCTGACTCGAAAAGATACAAAGTTCGGTTGGAGCGAAGAATGTGAGCAGAGTTTTCAAGAACTCAAGAGGAGACTCATTTCAGCACCTGTTCTAACAATACCATCTGGCTCGGAGGGATTTGTCATCTACAGTGATGCTTCGAGCAAAGGGTTGGGATGCGTTCTCATGCAACATGGAAAAGTCATAGCCTATGCATCAAGACAACTCAAGGAATATGAGAGGAATTATCCTACTCATGATCTAGAGTTGGCAGCTGTTGTCCTTGCACTTAAAATTTGGAGGCATTACTTGTATGGGGAGAAGGTGGAGATCTTTACGGATCATAAAAGCCTCAAATATTTCTTCACTCAAAAGGAATTCAACATGCGACAACGACATTGGCTTGAACTGTAAAAAGATTATGATCATACCATTCAATACCATCCTGGAAAAGCGAACGTGGTAGCTGACACATTGAGTAGAAGATCATATGCAAGTATGAGTGTAATATTGTCAATACAAAGGCCCATTTTGTGTGCCTTACAAAGGATGGAGATAGAGTTAAAGACTCTAGGGACCCATGTGATGATGACGAATATACGAGTAGAACCAACTTTAATCGATAAAGTTAAAGCTGCTCAAGCTACAAACCTGGAGCTGATGCGTATGAGGAAGAAAGTGCAAGAAGGTGCTATGCCGGAAGCAAGAATCGATGAAGAAGGAATACTTCGAGTCAACTCTAGACTTTGTGTTCCTAACAACCCTGATTTAAAGTATGAAATCATGATAGAGGCGCACAACACACCGTTTGCAATCCATCTTGGAAGTACCAAAATGTATCATGATCTTCGTCATACATTTTGGTGGAGCAATATGAAGAGAGAGATAGCGTTGTTTATCTCAAGGTGTCTAACTTGTCAATGAGTCAAAGCGGAGCATCAAGTACCAAAAGGTCCATTGCAACCACTTGAAATTCCAGAATGGAAGTGGGAGCACATTACCATGGATTTCGTTACCGGTCTTCCTAAGGTTTCTCAAGGTATAGATGCGATTTGGGTCATTGTTGATAGATTGACCAAGTCTGCTCATTTCTTACCGATACGAGAAACTTATACACTTGAACGTCTTGCTCGTATGTACATAAACGAGATTGTATGACTTCATGGTATGCCAGTATCCATAGTTTCTGATCGAGACCCAAGATTCACTTCACGATTTTGGGTTAGTTTACAAAAAGCTATGGGCACGGATTTACGATATAGTTCGGCATATCATCCTCAGACGGACGTACAATCAGAGAGGACTATTCAAACTCTAGAAGATTTATTAAGACTCTGTGTCCTTGACTTCAAGGGAAGTTGGGACAAGTTCTTACCATTGGTGGAGTTTTCCTACAACAACAGTTATCAAGCAAGTATTGGCATGGCTCCATTCAAAGCATTGTATAGAAGAAAATGTCGTTCTCCAGTATGCTAGGATGAGGTGGGTGAAGCAACGTTGTTGGGACCGGAGTTGGTACGTATGACTACAGAAAAGATTCAAACGATCCGACAACGTATAAAAACCTCACAAGATCGACAAAAGAGTTATGATGATCTTCATCGAAAGGACGTGGAATTTGATATAGGAGATCATGTGTTCTTACGTGTTGCTCCATGGAAAGGAGTTATGAGATTTGGAAAAAGAGGAAAGCTCAATCCTCGATTCATCGGTCCATTTTTAATCCTCGATCGAGTAGGAACTGTGGCTTATAAACTCGCTTTACCGCAAAGTATGTCTCGTGTTCATAACGTTTTTCACATATCCATGTTACGCAAATATGTGGAAGACCCGAACCACATTATTGAGTTAGAACCGGACGAAATAGCAGAAGATTTGACGTATGAAGAAGTTCCTGTTCAAATCTTGGATAAGAAGGAATATATTCTACGCTCCAAGGTTATACCTCAAGTCAAAGTTTTGTGGAGAAACCACGATGTTGAGGAAATGACTTGAGAGTTAGAATCTGAAATGAAATCAAGGTATCCTTACCTCTTCGACATACCAGGTACGTACCCTAATTTCGAGGGCGAAATTTTATAAGAAGGTGAGGTTGTAAGACCCCAACTGTTATAAATAAAGATGAATTTTCTATAAATATCATTTTTGAATATTATGGAGTTAATTTGATATAATGTTATAGTTGTGGGTAATATTTATAAATTTTACAAAGTACGTAAGTTGTTATATAATATTCGATTAGTCGGGGAATATTCGTTTTAACAGGGAATATTCGTAAAACGGCACAATCATTGGTGGACCCCACAACGGAATTATTATCGGATTGAGAAAACGACAAAAATATTTTATTAAAAATAACGGCGGAAGTTTTACCATTGATACTGTTGAACTACTCGGTAATAAAAGTACAGTAATACGTGTGGTTGCATAGTAGCACACGGTATTGATTATTAATGCTTATGTGAGAAGTCACTCAGTTTGATTCAATTATTGTCAGTTAATAATATGAATTATTTAGCGATAATGACGTTTTGTTTTATTCGTATTATTAACGTAATAAAACAGAAACATCTTTTTATATAAAACAGAATACTTTACTAAAGTTATTCTATAAATAGAATATATTATATTTTATTTAAAAGATTTTTCTTTAAATATGGACCGTCAGATTAAAGTAATCAATTTGGACCGTTCATGGATTAGTTACTATGCATTCTATTTTTCTATAAATAGCAGCTCATTCCTTCATTATTTCTTACGAATTCACTGAACTCTAGAGAGAGAAACTATAGAGAGAGAGAAGAAGAGTATTCTGCTACTTAACTACTTCCTTATTTCAGCTCTTCTTTAAAACGGTAAGGGGTGTTATTCTTTCTTATTCATGAAGAGAACTGTTGTTATTCCATTTCTTATTATTCTGTTGGAATAACATGTATACGCGATCTACCCTATACTTGGTGAAACTCTTCTATTATTCTGTTGGAACATCCTGTCTGTGTGTTTTACACCGGATCTGGTTCTATTTTTATTATTATTCTGTTGTTACATCCTGTCTGTGTGTTTTACACCGGACCTGGTTCCGTCTTGTTATGATTCTGTTGGAACATCTTGTCTGTGTGTTTTAAGCCGGACTTGGTTCTATTATTTATTATTCTGTCGGAATATCCTGTCTGTGCGTTTACGCCGGACCTGGTTCCATTATTTATTATTCTATTGGAATAACCTGTCTGTGCGGTCTATCGCATGCATAGTGATTTCTTTTGTTATTCCATTCTTTATTATACTCAGTTGGTTAAGTTTTGACTTCTATACTCCATGAAATTTGTAGAATATCCTTGATAGTTGCGTTTCATCCAGTATCTTTTCAAGAAAATATTCTTCTAAGTATTCTTGAATTTTACTCCACAAAGCAGTATCATGTTGACAATTTGGACGTTGTTAATTCTTGGATAAATTAATTCTTGAACTTGTTTTATTGAATTCTTATATCATTGTCATCATCCTCATGTTTATAAAATGTTGAAAGTCATCTGTGGCCTGTAGTGCATAGATGGACTTGGTATGATTATGACCAGGAATTATTCGGTATAATCATGACCGTAATGTTACAAATGATGTGGTAAAAGTCCTCATTGGCCCGTAGTGCATTGATGGACAGTTGTTGGCATGATCATGACCATTAATAAATACATGAATATCCTTGGCCGTAGTACAGGGGTGATTCGATGATGTGGATTATTTTATTAAGCTGAATCCCAGCGATCACAATGTTGAAAAACCTTTTAAATCATAAAAGATAGTAGAGTTTATTTTCTACTTGACTCTTTTAATGGATTGCTTGTTCCACTGCAGTTAAACTTGATGTCTATTATATTTTATCAGTTTAACATTGTTGAAGGCTAATGATAATTTATTCTGCATTATCTTAGTCATAATATTTCTTACTGGGCTAGTTGAGCTCACCCTTTCTTTCACTGTTCTCTTCAGGAAATGAGAACGTAGCTGGGGCAAGTCGAAAAACGGAGTGATGGTCCGAATGATAGTATTAGTTAGTAGTCATCACTATTCTATGTTAATAGTGTGTTAATAAATGTAATGAGGACTCCTTTTGAGTATGAATACTCTCTAGAAGATAATATTTGTATTCAAACTCACAGTTTATATTTTGTCGTATTGTACACGACAGTTGTATTAGTAAGTTGTATTTGTATTCTATACTATGTATCTGACGACCCAAGATGGGTGATGTATACCTAATTTTGGGGGCGTAACAAAAGTCGTGCAAAATTTGCATATTTTTTATATTTTAGAAAAAGGAGACTTCTAGCTGAAATGATTCAAATAATAGGAATTATTGTTGAAAACAAGATAAACACGTAACAATTGAAAATATTACCTACGTTCTAAAACGCAAAATTATTTTTTCACTCCGTTGCATGATAAAAGTTCTTATTATTATTTTAGGTAGTCTCATATTAAATTTTTATTTTTCTTTAATAATCAAATTTTTACACAATTTTTCCTATTATACCCTTAGCATTAAATATCTCATATTTTTCTTATTTTGAAAAATATTTTTAATTGAAAAGCTAGAAAGTCACTCTCTCACCTACATTGAAAATAATTAATGACATTATTATATATAATTCTACCAAAACTTTTATCGACGGAGGAAGTAGTTGTGTAGAGTAGTACTCTATAACATATGGCGGCAAGAGATTTTTAAGTCCTGATTTGGGAATGTAGTATAAGTATAATGAATTTTTATAATTAAGTGCGCAATCGCGATCATAATAACACCTTTAATAACCTCGCACTTAAGGTTAAGCTGGATTACGGAGATTTTCAAAACATTATTTCTCATCATCTTTCATGCAATTCGCCAATACCATTTTAGTCTACTGAATAGTACTGAAATCTTATAATTTTTAGGGAAGTGGTTAGCATAAAATTACTTTTGATCAATTGATCAATACAGTGTCGACACACAGACTGCGAGGTGATCTCTCTGCATATCAATATTATATTGGTCAATTGACCAAATTATCGTGAAGTTAACTTCTTGGTAATAGGATCTAATTTTTAAATATCAAATTCAATTTTTGCCTGCTTAAGTTAAAAGGTCTTATATAAGACCCCAGCTTATTATAAATAAAATTGAATTTTCTCTAATTATTATCTTGAATAATAAGGTGTTAATTTGATATAATACTTTGGTTATGGGTGAAATGTACAAATTTTACAAAATAAACAAGTGGTTATAAAATATTCATTGTTGTTGGGGAATATTCGTTTGGTCGTGGAATATTATTTCTGTCGAAAAATATTCGTACAATGGCGCAGCCATTTGTGGGCCCCATAACGAAAAACAGTCGGATAAAGAAAACGACAAGTTTGAGTTTTTATAAATAACGGCGTAGTTGTTACCGTTAATACTATTGGAATATTCGGTGGTTAAAATACAGTAATACGCGTGGTTGCATAGTAGCACACGGTATTGCACAGTATTGATAAATTATTGATCCTTACGTAAGAAGGCACTACTCAATAATTGTTACAATAATTACTGTTCAATATGTTATTTTATTGATTCAATAATTGCTACGTTGATAGTTTATATTATTGTTGTTTCAATAATTGTCACTGCACAATATTTTTCATTATCAGATCAATAATTCATATTATTTGAATAATATTACTAGATAGTATTATTGGCAATGTCTAAGGAAGTTCTGTCTAAGGAGAGGTTTGGTCACCTAATTGCGCGCCAGTAAGAAGAAATCCTTATCGAAAAGCCCCCTCTTTCTTGGAAATGACCCGGTTGTCATAATTGTGATTCTGTGATATTATTTATGAATAATTAATTATTGATTTATATGATAAAGAAATATGTATTTTATGTGGATGGATAGGGAAATATTTATTTTATGTGGATATAAATGAAGGAATTAATGTTGAGGTGTGTGAGACCCCGAATTTTATGAAATAAAAGTATTCAATTTTTCTATTTTGGTAAATAGTTAAATTGATAAAAATTTAAAGTTAAGGGTAATATGTGAATTTTTTTTTTTTTTGCAAAGTAAGCAAGTTGATATAAAATATTCGTTGTGTCGAGAAATATTCGATTAGTCGGGAAATATTCTTTTTGTCGGGGAATATTCGTACGACGGTATAATCATTCGTGGACCCCACAACGGAATTATTGTCGAATTGAGAAAATGACAAAAATATTTTTATAAAAATAACGGCGGAAGTTTTACTACTAACTGTTGAAACACCCGGTGTTAAAAGTACAGTAATACGCGTGGTTGCATAGTAGCACACGGTATTGATTATTGATGCTTACGTGATAAGTCACTCAGTTTTGTTTTATTGGTATTATTAATGTAATAAAACAGAAAAACTTTTTATATAAAACAGAATACTTTAATAAAGTTATTCGTTTTATTAGGCTAATAGTAAAATCTTTTTATATAAAATAGAATACTTTTATAAAGTTATCTGTTTTATTAGACAATAATTAGAATATATTATATTTTATTATGCATAGTGTTTACATAGTGCCTGCATAGTAAAATCTTTTATAAAGTTATTCATTTTATTAGATTATAAATAGAATATATTATATTTTATTTAAAAGATTTTACTTTAAATATGGATCGTCCGATTAAAAGTAAATTAATCTGGACCGTTCATGAGTTAGTTACTATGCAGTCCATTTTTCTATAAATAGAAGCTCATTCATTCATTATTTTCTTACGAATTCACTGAAACTCTAGAGAGAGAAACTACAGAGAGAAAGAAGAAAAGTATTCTGCTACTTCACTACTTCGATATCAAGTTTCTTTTACGATAAGAGATATTATTTATTGTACTCGTAAAGGGTATTCTTTCTTTTTTATTAATGAAGAGAACTTCTGTTATTCCATTCTTTATTATTCTGTTGGAATAGCCTGTATACGCGGGATACCCTATACTTGGTGAAATTCTTCTGTTATTACATTTTTATTATTCTGTTGGAACATCCTGTCTGTGCTTTACGCCGAACCTGGTTCCATTATTTATTATTATGTCAGAATATCATGTCTGTGCTTTACGCCGGACCTGGTTCAATTATTTATTATTCTGTCAGAATATCATGTATGTGCTTTGCGCCAGACCTGGTTCCATTATTTATTATTCTGTCGAAATATCATGTCTGTGCGTTTACGCCGGACCTGGTTCTATTATTTATTATTCTGTCGGAATATCATGTCGGTGCATTTACGCATGACCTGGTTCCACTATTTATTTTTCTGTTGGAATAACCTGTCTGTGCGATCTATCGCATGCCTGGTGATTTCTTTTGTTATTTCGTTCTTTATTAAACTCAGTTGGTTAAAGTTTTGGCTTTTATACTCCATGAAATTAGTGAAAAATCCTTTATATTTGCGCTTCATCCAGTATCTTTTCATGGAAGTATTCTTCTGAGTATTTTTGAATTTTACTCCACAAAGCAGTATCATGTTGACAATTTGGACGTTATTGATTCCTGGATAAATTAATTCTTGAACTTGTTTTATTGAATTATTATGTCATTATCATCATCCTCATGTTTATATTATGTTAAAAGTCATATGTGGCCTGTAGTGCATAGATGGACTTGGTATGATTATGACAAGGGATTATTCGGTATAATCATGACCGTAATGTTATAAATGATGTGGAAAAGTCCTCATTGGCCCGTAGTGCATTGATGGACAATTTTTGGTATGATTATGGCTATGGATTCTCTTCTGCCAATGGTGTAAAGATGAATTATTTTATGGCATGATCAGGATCGTTGATGAAAATACGATTATCTTTAGCCCGTAGTGCATGGATAATTCGTGGTCGTGATACTAATGAATATCCTTAGGCCTGTAGTGCAGGGATGATTCGATGATGTGGATTAATTATTGAGTTGAGTCTCAGCGATGAAATATTAATTCATGGATGTTATAATAATGAATATCCTTGCCCTGTAGTGCAGGGATGATTCGATGATGTGGATTAATTATTGAGCTGAGTCTCAGCGATGAAATATTAATTCATGGATGCGATAATAATGAATATCTTTGGCCATAGTGCATGGATAATTCATGGATGTGATACTAACGAATATCCTTGGCCGTAGTGCATGGATAATTCGAAGGTGTGGATTATTTATTAAGCTGAGTCTCAGCGATAAAATATTGGTTATACACTTTTAATTTGTAGAAGATAGTAGATATCATGCTCTACTTGACTCTTCTAAAATACAGTTGTATGTCTTTGGCCGTAGTGCACAGATGAATTTATTAGTATGATTATGAACAAGAATTGTGATTTGGTATAACCATGATTTTTGATATTTCAGGTGAATATAGGTGATGAAAATTATCTTCGTCCTGGGTGCGAAGAGGAATTTAAAATCACAATTATGATTATGAGTTATTCATATGATTGTGGACAGGAATTGTTAATTGATGTTACAGTGATAAAATATTATTGGTGGACTTTTAACATGGAGAAGATAATAGACCTAATGGTCTATTTGACTCTTCTAATGGATTGTTCGTTCCGCTGCAACTATAGTTGAAAAGTTTTATCAGCTACCATATGTTCTAAATTTCTGATTTATTAATGATGAAGGTTATTGATGATGTAAATTAGCTTTAATTATGATATTCTTTACTGGGCTAGTTGAGCTCACCCTTTTGCTTTCATTGTTCTCTTCATGAAGTGAGAACGTAGTAGGGACTAGTTAGGGAACGGAGTGAGGGTCCATATGATATCATTAGTAGTCCTCACTATTATATGAAATAGTGTGATAGCTGTGGAGGTTCTCCCTAAAAATTATAGAAAAGTATGTTGTATTCTATACATCATTTAGTAGTTATATTTGGTGATTCAAATAGGGTGAGGCGAACCCAACTTTGGAAGGGTGTTTTGCCACTATCATATAAGATGTCTAATGACATACAACCTCGTGTTCTCATAAGACATGGTTGTGCACATCTACTTGCTGAATATATCTACGAACACTATCTATATGATCTTGGAGTTTATTTGATGTATAATTTTTACTTGGAGACAACGGAGATATTTATATGTCAAGAGAGGACTCACCATTGGAAAGAAGATGATAGTAGTCTTCTTATTTTTATTTGGGGACTTTTGGGTCAACCAAGGATAATTTTGTGGACATATGATATCTATCATAACCTAGACGCATGGCCTTCCATGTATGAAGGTTTCCTTGAGCACTTCCCAAATATTTTAATTTCTAAAACAATTTTTGACTATACTTTTATGTAAAGTATCATTGTAAGGTTGTGGTCGAGGTACCATGAGAGTTACATACATTTGTATTAAAACTCATAGTTAACTGTGGTCGTATTCTATACGACAGCTCAACAGTTGTATAAATAAAGTTGTATTTGAATTTTGTACCATGTATCTGGCGACTCAGAATGGGTGATGTATACCTAATTTTGGGGGCGTCACAGTTGGTATCAGAGCTTAGGGATATGGTCGCTGGCGGAGATAAGAGTCTAGAACTAGGAGGGGAGAGACGAGTTATATACTTCGCTAGTGTGTGACTTACCTAAGCTGAAATTGTTTACTTGATAAGTTGACAAATTATGATATGTCAATTAACCTTTGTTTTGAAACTATATTCTAGAATGATATCTGAAATACAAAAGATGAGAAATGGAAAAATCATGATAGCGAGGAAATTACCGGGAAGGTACAATATGAAAATAAAGCAAGGTATTCTCATCTCTTCGAATATCAGGTACGTACGTAAATTTCGATGGTGAAATTTCATAAGGGGGGTGATTGTGAGACCCCGAATTTTATGAAATAAAATTATTCAATTTTTCTATTTTGGTAAATAGTTAAATTGATAAAAGTTTAAAGCTAAGGGTAATATTTGAATATTTTTTTTTGCAAAGTAAGCAAGTTGATATAAAATATTCGTTGTGTCGGGGAATATTCGATTAGTCGGGAAATATTCTTTTTATCGGGAAATATTCGTACGACGGTACAATCATTGGTGGACCCCACAACGGAATTATTGTCGGATTGAGAAAACGACAAAAGTATTTTTATGAAAATAACGGCGGAAGTTTTACTGTTAACTGTTGACACACCCGGTGTTAAAAGTACAGTAATACGCGTGGTTGCATAGTAGCACACGGTATTGATTATTGATGCTTACGTGATAAGTCACTCAGTTTTATTTTATTGGTATTATTAATGTAATAAAACAGAAAAACTTTTTATATAAAACAGAATACTTTTATAAAGTTATTCATTTTATTAGGCTAATAGTAAAATCTTTTTATATAAAACAGAATACTTTTATAAAGTTATCTGTTTTATTAGACAATAATTAGAATATATTATATTTTATTATGCATAGTATTTGTATAGTGCCTGCATAGTGTTTGCATAGTAAAATCTTTTATAAAGTTATTCGTTTTATTATTTTATAAATAGAATATATTATATTTTATTTAAAAGATTTTACTTTAAATATGGACCGTCCGATTAAAAGTAAATCAATCTTGACCGTTCATGAGTTAGTTACTATGCAGTCCATTTTTCTATAAATAGAAGCTCATTCCTTCATTATTTTCTTACGAATTCACTAAAACTCTAGAGAGAGAAACTATAGAGAGAAAGAAGAAAAGTATTCTGCTACTTCACTACTCCGATATCAAGTTTCTTTTACGGTAAGGGATATTATTTGTTGTACTCGTAAATGATATTCTTTCTTTCTTATTAATGAAGAGAACTTCTGTTATTCCATTCTTTATTATTCTGTTGGAATAACCTGTATACGCGGGCTACCCTATACATGGTGAAATTCTTCTGTTATTACATTTTTATTATTCTGTTAGAATATCCTGTCTGTGCTTTACGCCGGACCTGGTTCCATTATTTATTATTCTGTCGGAATATCCTGTCTGTGTTTTACGCCGGACCTGGTTCTATTATTTATTATTATGTCGAAATATCCTGTCTGTGCATTTACGCCAGACCTGGTTCCATTATTTATTATTCTGTCGGAATATCCTGTCGGTGCATTTACGTATGACCTGGTTCCACTATTTATTTTTCTGTTAGAATAATCTGTCTGTGCAGTCTATCGCATGCCTGGTGATTTCTTTTGGTATTCCATTCTTTATTATACTCAGTTGGTTAAAGTTTTGGCTTTTATACTCCATGAAATTAGTGGAATATCCTTGATATTTGCGCTTCATCCAGTATCTTTTCATGAAAGTATTCTTCTGAGTATTTTTGAATTTTACTCCACAAAGTAGAATCATGTTGACAATTTGGACGTTATTGATTCCTGGATAAATTAATTCTTGAACTTGTTTTATTGAATTATTATGTCATTGTCATCATCCTCATGTTTATATTATGTTGAAAGTCATCTGTAACCTGTAGTGCATAGATTGACTTGGTATAATTATGACCAGGGATTATTAGGTATAATCATGACCGTAATGTTATAAATGATGTGGAAAAGTCCTCATTGGCCCGTAGTGCATTAATGGACAGTTTTTGGTATGATTATGGCTATGGATTCTCTTCGGCCAAGGGTGCAAAGATGAATTATTTTATGGCATGATCAGGATCGTTGATGAAAATACGATTATCTTTGGCCCGTAGTACATGGATAATTCGTGGTCGTGATACTAATGAATATCCTTGGCCTGTAATGCAGGGATGATTCGATGATGTGGATTAATTATTGAGCTGAGTCTCAGCGATGAAATATTAATTCATGGATATAATAATAATGAATATCCTTGGCCTGTAGTGCAGGGATGATTTGATGATGTGGATTAATTATTGAGCTGAGTCTCAGCGATGAAATATTAATTCAAGGATATGATAATAATGAAAATATTTGGCCGTAGTGCATGGATAATTCATGGATGTGATACTAACAAATATCCTTGGTCGTAGTGCATGGATAATTCGAAGGTGTGGATTATTTATTAAGCTGAGTCTCAGCGATAAAATATTGGTTATACACTTTTAATTTGTAGAAGATAGTAGATATCATGCTCTACTTGACTCTTCTAAAATACAGTTGTATGTCTTTGGCCGTAGTGCACAGATGAATTTATTAGTATGATTATGAACAAGAATTGTGATTTGGTATAACCATGATTTTTGATATTTCAGGTGAATATAGGTGATGAAAATTATCTTCGTCCTGGGTGCGAAGAGGAATTTAAAATCACAATTATGATTATGAGTTATTCATATGATTGTGGACAGGAATTGTTAATTGATGTTACAGTGATAAAATATTATTGGTGGACTTTTAACATGGAGAAGATAATAGACCTAATAGTCTATTTGACTCTTCTAATGGATTGTTCGTTCCGCTGCAACTATAGTTGAAAAGTTTTATCAGCTACCATATGTTCTAAATTTCTGATTTATTAATGATGAAGGTTATTGATGATGTAAATTAGCTTTAATTATGATATTCTTTACTGGGCTAGTTGAGCTCACCCTTTTGCTTTCATTGTTCTCTTCATAAAGTGAGAACGCAGCAGGGACTAGTCGGGGAACGGAGTGACGGTCTAGATGATATCATTAGTAGTCCTCACTATTCTATAAAATAGTGTGATAGCTGTGGAGGTTCTCCCTAAACAGTATAGAAAAGTATGTTGTATTCTATACATCATTTAGTAGTTATATTTGGTGAATCAAATAGGGTGAGACGAACCCAACTTTGGAAGGGTATTTTTCCACTATCATACAAGATGTCTAATGACATACAACCTCATGTTCTCATAAGACATGGTTGTGCACATCCACTTGCTGAATATATCTACGAGCACTATCTATATGATCTTGGAGTTTATTTGAAGTATAATTCTCACTTGGAGACAACGAAGATATTTATATGTCAAGAGAAGACTCACCATTGGAAAGAAAATGATAGTAGTCTTCTTATTTTTATTTGGGGACTTTTGGGTCAACCAAGAATAATTCTGTGGACTTATGATATCTATCATAACCTAGACGCATGGCCTCCCATGTACGAAGGTTTCCTTGAGCACTTCCCAAATATTTTAATTTCTAAAACAGTTTTTGACTATACTTCTATGTAAAGTATCATTGTAAGGTTGTGGTCGAGGTACCATGAGAGTTACATACATTTGTATTAAAACTCATAGTTAACTGTGGTCGTATTCTATACGACAGCTCAACAGTTGTATAAATGAAGTTGTATTTGAATTTTGTACCATGTATCTGGCGACTCAGAATGGGTGATATATACCTAATTTTGGGAGCGTCACAAGGTGTTTTATCAGTACTTTGTCGGAATTGAGGTATTAAAAAATCGTCCGTATGTGGATTTCGGACATTTTCTGTTTGGAATTTGGAAAAGTTTTCTTTTACAAAGTTGTAGAGAATTAAATTTTCTATGAAAAGGACATGAGATTTGAATTTTTCTTATAAAAGAGCTATTTATTATGAATTATTGAAGTTTTGAAAAATAAAATATTTTTATTAAAATTATGGATGGGACCCACTTTTATTTTTAAAACATGTGGGCTGCTAATTTTTTTCCAAGATGGCATGCTGGTTTTGGATGGCTAGCATGCGTAGAATGAAGAAAATATAATATATTATTTTATTAATTTAGTCTCCTTTGGTGTTCCAGCATTTTTCTATAAATAGGGTGCTTAGTTCGAATTGAAAATTACACCAGAAATAAGTTTTCTCTCTCTCTATATTATCGAGCGTATTTTGTGAGTATTTAGATACTTTGAGAGTTGCTATTCAGTGCAAGTTTCCTTCGGCTTTACATCCAATATTCCGATCAGAATTATTGTTATTTTGAGGTAATGGATGTTATTTTCTTCATAAAAAATATTATTTTCTTTAATATTATTATGCTGGAATATTGATATGAAATTTCTACCTTTTTCTGTCGGAGTTACTATTCACGTATACGACACTATTCATAAATACGACATTATTCACCAAAAAATGAAATTTTCTCTTCTTTGTTCGTATCCATGTTTTGATCTTCATTCTTGAATTTTACTCCATTATGGTTTATTATGAAGTATTTTTAAACTTGAATTATCTAAAGTACGAATTTCTAATCTTTGTCCTTTTATCTTACTGGATTCGTTCTCTAAAATATTTTTCATCATCCTCAGTTCTTAATGATGATACTTGGTGAATATCTTTGGCCTGTAGTGCAAAGATGAATGATTAACTGATGAATCTCTTTGGCCCGTAGTGCAAAGATGAACAGGTGTTGAGATGAACATGACCAACTGGTGATACAAATGAATATCTTTGGCCTATAGTGCAAAGATGAATATTTGATTCAAGATGTATATTGATTGATGTTACAGAGATAAAATATTGATGATGAAATTTTAAATCTTAGAAGATAGTAGAATTCATTCTCTACTTGACTCTTCTAATGGATTGATGTTTCTGCTGCAGTTGTTGATCTAAAACTTGTTATCTATTATATTCTATCAGAATTCATTCGTTTGTTTGGTTGTTTGATGCGTGGCTTTCTTCCATGTCTAGAAATGCTCCACAAGCCATTATCACTGATCAAGACAAAGCGATGAAAAATGCGATTGAGATAGTTTTTCCCGATGCTCGCCACCGATGGTGTTTGTGGCATATACTGAAGAAAGTTCTTAAAAAATTAAAAGGTATGCACATTATGAATCAATTAAATTTACGTTACATAACGTTGTTTATGATTCTTTGAGTGTAAATGATTTTGAATGTGAATGGAAGGCAATGATAGAAAATTATGATCTTGAGAACAATGAGTGGTTGGAAGGATTGTATAATGAAAGGCACCGGTGGGTTCCTTGATTTGTCAAAGATTGTTTTTGGGCGGGAATGTCTACGACACAAAGAAGTGAATCTATGAATGCATTTTTTGATGGATTTGTCAATGCAAAAACTTCCTTGAAAGAATTTGTGGACCAATATGATAATGCGTTAAGGAGTAAAGTGGAAAAAGAAATAGCAGCGGACTCTCATTCTTTGACTTCACATGTGCCTTGTATTACACATCATGCCATTGAAAAACAATTCCAAGAGGTTTATACCAATTCCAAGTTTATAGAGTTTCAAACAGAAGTGACAGATGGCAGAATGTATTGCGATTCAAGGTTTGTCGAATCTCATGATAAAATATTCCATTACGAAGTGAAACAACTTTGTTACTTTGGAGAAAAAAAAGATCGCCCAAAAATTGTGAACTTCAAAGTTTGCTTCATTAAAGGGGAAGATGAATTTGAATTTGATGTGAATTGTAACTGTAAATTATTCAAATTTCGGGGAATTTTATGTAAGCATATAGTTAAGGTACTTCATTTTGAAAGGTTTATATTTACCGTTCCAACGAAATACATTTTGAGGATGTGGAGAAAGGACATAAAACGACGACATACTAAAGCTAAAGTCACTTATAATGTTTGGAAAGACACAGAACTGGGACAAAGATATGACAAGTTGTGTAATATTTTTTTCGACGTTGCGGACATTGCATATGACACTCAAAAAAGATGTGATCAACTTGTAGATCGGCTTCTTGAACTAAAGGTGGAATGGAATACGGAGGATGAAATTTATGAAAAAAGTCAACTTTCAAAAGTCAACCGCAAGTGGATCTGACGGCCTAAATGAAAGTCAGAAATTACTTTCACCAATAAAGAATCGAAGCAAGGGGCGTCCTCCTAATAAAAGGAAAGTAAGTAAGGTGGAACAAGTTTCGAAGAAATTCAAACAGAAGGGACAAAAAAAAGGTAGAAATAATTTTGAATCAAGAAACACAAAGAATATGAATAAGGTATGATTTTTCTTTTTTCTTATATATATATATATATATATATATATATATATATATATATATATGTTATGATCGTAGAGTTGTGAAATGAGAAATTATGCTTCTTTTATTTCAGACATTTGAGCTTGATACGACTATTAATCAGCCACCTATTTTTCACAAGACACAAGAGAGTCGTCACAGAAATATTAACTTGAATGTGAGTAATTATTATTTTTTCTTCATATTCTTATGGTTATTATTTTTACTTTATTGGTGAGCATTTTTAAGGGTGCATATATGTTGATAATTGCATATATGTTATTGTAGAGCCCTCGTTTAAGTGGTAAGAGTTGTTTATAGATTGATTTAAGTTTTACCTTTCATAAATCATAAATTTAAGATGTATGAACCCACTTAATATTGATGTTTTTCCTATAACTTGTAGGAATCCATATGGGGAAATGAACTTCTGAATCTTGATGCGGTGTGGAATTTTGGGTCTATAGGTGAAGACACTTCTAATGTTGGCTATAAAGACTTTTGACTTGATTTAGTTGTAGTTTTGGTCTAGTATATATAGGTGGTTAAACCAGTTTTTGTCTTTTCTTTTAGTCCATTGCTCAACACTATGATCGATGAAAACAAAAATGAGGTGGCTTAGTGGATGTACGAAAAGTATTTTAATTCTAATCATTTGTTTTCATCCCTTCAAGTTTTCCAATTTCAATGTTGGTTTTGTTCTCAATAATTTCTCTTAGCATGCGTTAAATATTTACCAAACATACACAATATATGTCAGACTAAATTAATGAACACAATAATTGGAATTCGTTTCATAAACACTATAATCACGATTTACATGTTTACAAGGGGCATACCCCAGATAATTAAAAAAAACGATGATACAATAGCTTAATAGCTCAAGCAACTACAAATAAGACAATATTTCAGTTTTTATGTGTAGCTTCACTGCACCGTGTGACTATAAGGCGTAAGCCACATAACCATTTGACATCCATTCAAGTTTGGGTCACTTGCCATTTCTCAAAGCACTCTCACCAAGTGGTAACCATTTGACTGGGCAGATTTCTCCTACCTTTGGGAATTTCAGCACCTTGTCCAGCTTACATTAGCCATAAACTCCATGGGAGGTCCTATTCCAGCCACCTTCAAGAATTTCTTCAGTTTGCAGTATGTTGATCTCAGTTACAATTCCTTATTTGGGTTCATCTCAGATTTTTTAGGCCAAAACCAAAATTTGACAACTAATTGAATATCAAATTGCCAACAGGGCTTGCTTCCCTTGATCTGCATTAAAATCAACTATTTGAGTCTCTTTCAAGTATCTTAAGTAACAACACAAGCAGATTTATGCAGGCCATCAACTTGTCAAACAAAAAAAATCAAGTAGTATTCCTGAATTCACTGAAGGCTAAAGTTTAACATTACTCAACATTGGGAGCAACAAAATTACCTGGCCACATATGTTGTTGGTGGTGAAATGCAGTTCACATCAAAGAACAAAGAAGATGTTAAATTAAATATGTTACCATTTATACTCAAAATCTCAAATCAGAAATCAAAAATCTCCCCCAAAAAAAAACTAATGAAATGATATAGACCTAATTGTTGTTGATATATACTCACAGAACAAGCATGCATCCTTTTGCTTTCAAACCTATCACGCTAACAAACAATAGTAACCAAAATATAAACCTTCTATCTAAAAATCATACAAAATTAATTGAGAAGGCTCCATCTCAAAAACTAACCTCATAAAGTTACAGATATGTTTCTACACACTTCTTTAATAAAAAAACTGGTGAAAGATCAGCCCTATTGAATTAATTCCAGCTAAAGAACCAAAATAAGACCATAAACATATAAAACCCAATTCACTTATCAATAATTTAATACAAAATTTTCCAAACCTTCTCTATCAGCATTCCTTAATAAATATATGAACAAACCCCCAAACTCTCTCTCAAACCCATAAATTCTTCACAGTTTCTTGAAGTCATGAATCAATTCAACAAGAAAACCAAACCAACCCCTAATGTAAACATGATTAAACACGCATAAAAATAAAACTACAAAATAATAATAACAAATTTCTATCCAATAAAATTACTCTACTCAAATAACATCACTGAACACACATAACTATATACATAAAGGAGATATAGACTTTACCCGAACGAGCGGAGTCGAACGGAGCTGATTTAGCGGGTGTTGAATTGGGTGGGTCAGCTTTTCTCTTGCAAGCTCGGGCATGGTGAGATAGGTTTAAGATTAAAATTGAGAGAATGGTGTTTGGGTTTTTGGTCTGTATTTGCAAATTGCAAAGAAAGACGAAAGGTATTGGGTGTGTGTATATATATGTATGTATGTATAGAGGGAAATTGAAAAGGGAGTTTTGCTTTTGATGCTGAGTTGTTTCAGAAAGAAGGGAGGAAAAAAATTGATGTAAAACGACATTGTTAGCCGCGTATCGGGAAAATCAGAGTAAATGTGATGTTTGTATAGATTTACTCTTTTTTATATGACTCATTTTTATTAATATAGAGATCAATGGTTCAAATAAACAATAGGTTATAAAGACAAATTCAGAAGCCAGCAGTGCACGATAACAATTGAAGACAACAAGTTATCTCCTCCCTCACCTAAATCCTTTAACCTAAGTTGGGATTAGACCTGGCAAACAGGCGGGCCGGGCCGGGCCGGGCCAACGGCGGGCCGGGCCGAAAAGGCCCGGGTTTTGGCGGACCAAATTTGTTAGGCCCGTGGCCCGGGTTGGGCGGGCCGGGCCGGCCCGCGGGCTTCTTCCTATTTTTTTTTTTTACAAAATCTTGATACACCAAAAATAGTAATAATAATAAATATTAAAAATAATAAAATAATTTATAATAAACAATAATTCTAATTACTTAAATTAACTACATATCTCAATCAATTAAAATTTTAATAGTATTATAATTTTAGATATTATTCTAAAGGCATGATTTGGGATAATGATTGATTTACTTTCCAAATAAGTAGGGGGAATGCATAATTAAGGGATAATGATTGATTTACTTTCTAAATGTACTAGTAGGGGGATTGCATAATTAAGAGATAAAATTATCTATATTATTGTGTACAGATTTTGGACTTGCAATCTAAAAAATTAGTAGTTGATTCGAATTATATATTGCTAGTAATTCAAAGTATATAATCAAATTTGATTCTTTAAAATTAATATAATTTATTTTACTTTTAAAAATAATAAATACTGTAATTAATACTAATATATAGATAATTTTAAATTTTTATAATTATATTATCTACCTTAAACTAATAATTGTTATTTGTTAGTTTAATAGTTTTATACTTTGAAATTATTAACAACATATCTCAATCAATTAAAATTTTAATAGTATTATAAATTAGTATTATTAATTAATTACCTACATTAACTACATATCTTAATTATAATTTTCAGTTATAGTTAAAATATATTGAAGATTGCATTAAAAATAAATAGTTGTTGTAGCTTAGTTGATTTGAACTCTTATTTATTTACTTACAAGTCTTGTGTTCAAGCCTCACAACCCACAAGTAGTAACATTTTATTTAAAAAAAAATAAAAAAATCATGGGCCACTTGGGCGGGCCGAACCAAAAAGGTCTGAATTTTGGCGGACTAAAAACCTATAGCCCAAAGTTCGATTTTTGACGGACGGTCCGGCCCGCGGGCCTGGTCCATCTTTGCCGGGTCTAGTTGGGATAAATTATTGTACTTCTAACGTTACAAGATAAAAGTTCTTGTGGAAATGATAAAAATGACTATAATAATATATCATTAATCAAAGGAAAAGCATAACTACCACTTGCGTATTCTGTTTCCTTTCCCAAGTGAAGTGTAAAAAGATATTTGAAACATGAAAAGCGAATTAAGTGGGCAGTCATAACTACCACTTGCGTATATTTTGGGTTTCCTTTCCCAAGTGTAGTGTAAAAAGAGATTTGAAACATATGAAAAGAAAGGAAATAACAAATAAAATATCAGTAAGCTTAGTTTTCTCAATCTTCTTTCTCTTTCATTCCAATCCGACAAAAGATATTTATGCTCAGATTTTCCCAAATTCTCCCAACATAGAAAGAGAAGGGTTTTTCTGAGGAATTCGATAGATTGCCTGTAACGGCTGAAGGTATGAATCATGTTCATTTCTAAGCTGTGTATGTATGCAATTTATGTTATATTTTCGTGTTTTGGGCATTAATTTTGGTAGGTTTGTCGAATTTAACAAAGGGGTTTCTTTTCTTTTGTGAATTCGTGTTTTATGTTGCTATATATGCTGTTGGGTTTAGATGTAATGGGGTTGTATAATTGAGTATTTTTGATTGTTAATCTTTATCTGGTTGGCAATGTTATCAATGAATATTAGGAAATGCTTCTCTGGGTTAATTATGAAGATTTATAGGGTTCTGACTTTAATGAAGTAAAGTTCTTAAACTGAAAAAAATCCGGAATGTGATTAGCAGTGGATGTTGCCATTTGTCCAATTATTCAGAATACGGTGAGTACATCCAAATGATTATGGAAATTCTTTATCAGGTCCAATAAATATATTGTGTTGAAAATGCTATTTAATTTATAAAGATTTTAGAGTTATCTTCCCCTAATTATTGAGAACATAGACCTGCAGTATGTCATCAGCTTTTGTGTTAATTCTGTTTGTTTGATGAGGCTCAGTGCACATGCGTTTCCACACATCAAGTTGTTGTAACGGTTTTGAACTGTGGTGATGTCATGTTCCTTTTCCTTAACTTTTCCAATAAGTGATATCTAGCATAAATATCAGTTGATGGGTATGTCATCAGCTTTTGTGTTAATTCTGTTTGTTTGATGAGGCTCAGTGCACATGCATTTCCACACATCAAGTTGTTGTAACGGTTTTGAACTGTGGTGATGTCATGTTCCTTTTCCTTAACTTTTCCAATAAGTGATATCTAGCATAAATATCAGTTGATGGGTCGATAAGTTAGATTCATGTTTTCTTTACTTTGTAATTACAAATTGCAGGATCTATTGAATTTCTCTATCCTGAACTCTCACTTTCAACTTGATAAAGAAATACATGAGTTGGGTGTGTGGGTGTGTGTGTGGTGAGGGGATAAAAAGACATTATTTGCAAGCTAAAGATGTCTTTTTAATTGCAGTATACACTTTGTGCATAAAATAGCCATGAAGCTTACCATCAAAGTGTACATATGATTTCTGGAGCCCAATATAGTTCATATCTTAATTCTTAGGAAATGCCTGTTTAAAGTCATATTTATTTTACTTGACAAATATTATTTTGTCAAACCTTGGTAATTCCTGAATTCAAATGAGTTATGATTTCCAATTGTCAGATAAAAGAACACAACTGCTTGTCATTTTTTTTGCAACGAAGTGAGTGAATGAGGAAGAAGTCCGGAGTCTTCAACCTTTGACAAACCTTAGAATCAACAAGATGTTTGTTCCTTAATTCCACAAGAAGATCAAACTCTTTGTGAGAACAATTTTATTAATCATCAAAAGTAAATGATAAGGCAATGCCATTACAACCCAATTATATATACATATAGCTAGACCATGCGTAGCCAGATAGCTGATAACATTTCCTAATTAAACTTACCAATTACAAGTAATTAAATCTAATCAAATCTGAGAAAAGAAATATAATTCTGGCATGAATCAGGAGCCTAATTTGTGGGAATTTGGAAAGGAATCTAGGGCATAATTTGTGGAATTTCTTACGTCCACAGTTATCCAATAGGCATGGGCAACTTGTTCTACATAATCTAATTTAGTCAAAATCTTTATTTCAAATAGCAAAAAAATAGATACTTCATTGTGAACTGTGTAGGTTAACTTTATGTTCTTTTATGGTAAAGCTATAATGGAACTTGTAATGCAGATGATATATACTTACTTGATAATATGATGCATTCAGGGTTTCCATTGGTTGAGAAATCTGAAATTAACTCTTTAGAGCATTATGGTTGATGGAATGCAAGATGAAGAACTATGCACCAAGCCCCTTGGAAGGTGCTCTGTTTTCTATTATGGTGTTGGTCACATGCTCAATGACATAACATCTGCCTGTTGGTTCACTTATCTCTTAGTCTTTTTGACAAATATTGGATTGCCCCCGAGGTAAATTATCATTACTTAATCCGTAGTTACTTTCAAAATATATGGATAAGCAGTTGATTTGGTCTATATACAGCTTGCTTTACAGTTTATACAAGTGCTTTCCTAGTTGTAGACATTGAATGCCACAGCTTCTATTAGAAAGAAGATTATGCATTGAAAACTTGCGATCTTTCATTTATGTACGGGTTTACATATGTAATAAAGAAGAGGTATAGCCATCTTAGGGTAATCTACAACTTTTGTAGCACAGTGATTTGAAAGGAAATGAGTTCACAGTTTCATTAGTGGCTAGAGCAGAGGGTGAGCAGCTGCTGGTGATTACAAAAGTTTTACTGAACTACCTCTAACTATACCTGAACATTGATTCTGTTCTATGTTAAATTTTTCACTTTACTATTTATTTCCCAATGCTTCTATGGAGTCTGTGGTAACCGGTAACATATAAAAACCTTTTGAATGAAAGAGAATTGGATATTAATTCTTCATCAGTACTAATATGAGCAGAGTTGTATATATACAATGTTTCATTTGAATTGAAGCACATTGAGACAATCAATATCTTATAGAAAAAAATAAATTTTAGTAACAACTTAGACTTGACCAAGCTTCTCACACGTCAGAAAACACATTCCTGTCTTACATTTACTCTTCAATATTGAAAAGGATACAAGTTATTACTCTGCTAGTAATGTACAGAGGGAATCTATCATTCATTTATCTTAAATGTTGTACTTGTACACAATAAAAACTGTTTATGCCCCTTACTTTGTTTTCCCGTTCAATGATAATATTTACTAGTAGCATATATGTGTTAATGGTTTTGCATGTTATCTGTTCTGCACTTGCCTTCCCAATTTTTCTTCCCCCTCATCTTTCCCAGGGAATATAGTTCTCGTCATATTCTCAAGATATTTACTGCTAACAGATTTGTGGGAGTTTATGTGTTTTGTTAAAATCTTCTTATAGAACTCAAAATGCTTCTTTGTCTATTAATTCTATTTTGCATGTTGCTTGGCTGGCTAGAAATCCTTTTGTAGAGTCCATTGCCCTGTATCTTTCCTTTCGAAAAATGACGAGGACCATAAGTCAAGAGCCAAAAAGAAATTTCAATATTTATTTTATGGAATTTCTATTATGTTTAATTCGGAAGAAATTGATGGAGTTAGATTTTTATTCAATATTTGGGATTTTAGGGC
Organism: Panax notoginseng; assembly: GCA_016801055.1. Lineage (NCBI taxonomy): Eukaryota > Viridiplantae > Streptophyta > Magnoliopsida > Apiales > Araliaceae > Panax > Panax notoginseng. The sequence continues at coordinate 190,162,608 of CM029017.1, forward strand.
AATTTAGGAGTTTTAATTAAGTATTTAGGGTATTTTAGTCTTTGTGTGTTTTTCATGGTCCCAACTTTAGTTCTCTTTGTGTGTTTATTATGAAGTCAGGGACAAGTCTTCTATCTCCTCCAGATCTCTCCCCCTCTTTATGCTCTTTCTTGTAGGGCTTACACCATTAAGAATTTATTTTCTTTTTGTTTTTAAATTTAGAGAAAAGCAATTAGGGCCCTGTCGGCACACCCTCACACTTTATATATGAAGAAGATAGGTCTTTCGCTCTTATAACTTAGCTGTGATTTCATTTATTTAAATTATTGGTCTATGCCTATTAGATGCACTCCTCTGGTAGTTCGTAGTAAGCTGTAAGCACCTGGTTTAAGATGGTGTGACCTTGTCGCACGTCAAATTATTGAATGAGATTTCAGGTTTTCTATGTTCTGAAGTTTAACCATAATCTACTTGTTTCACTGAGTTTTTGTTTCGAATTTAGAAAAAAATAATTGTGTAGAATATACTTTGTGGCCCTCAGTTCTTCATATGAATTTTGTATCCATAATATACTTGTTAAATTATTTTCTTTTTTATTTTATAGGGATTCTGCTGCTGTCATGCTTTCTGGTCAAGTAGCTGATGGATTCGCAACCATATTTGCTGGTGAATTGGTATAATGGATACCGTGTGTGTGTGTGGTATATATTAATTGTCTCTCATTATAAATTTGAGTAAAGTTGCATTTTTTTTTTCATGCTCCATAAAACCTCATTGCAACATTGTAACTTACCTCACTGCAGTAAACAACTTAGCAACTTAGCAAGAGCTTATTGGTACATAATCTGTTTCTTGTAGTTAATTCCATACGTTAGCATCTTTGTAACTTAACATAAAGCCACAGTGTTCTAAAAATCTCCGCCTAGGCTCTAGCACGATCCTCTACCGTCTCGATTTGGCCGGAAGCCTAGGCCCCATCTAGACAGAATTAGGGGTGAGCATTTCGGTTTAACCAAACCGAATAGCTTATTCGGATATATTCGAATACCGAAATATTCCTAATTTCACTATCCGAATTACAAACCGAATTTAGCAATAACCGAATTACCGAAATACCGAAATACTGAAATTACTATTCAGTTATTTCGGTATATAACCGAAATTGTAAACCATTTTCACCAATTTTCATGAACAGAGTACAAAATTTTGTAAAACTTGTAGATGAACAAAGTAGAGTACTATTGAAATTTGAAGTATTGATTTCCGAAAAGGGGAAAGCCAAAATAAATAAATATACCCACATAATGCAATTGTGGTTGGAAACTTGAAATATAATAACACATAATTACACTGAAAAGTGCGGGACCCAAGGTAAGCATCATGATCATCCTCACCAACAAATGCGTGACTGTGGTTCATCTTCTCTAAAATCTTGAGTCTTGACATTTTGACCATCACCATGCAAACCCAGATCAGATTTAAAAGCTTGCAAAATCAAATCTTCATATGAGGAGCTATTAAGGTCGAAAGGGAGGAAAATATAAGTAGATACCTCGGAGATAGAGACGACGACAAAGAGATGAGATCGAGTGAGGCTTAGGCCTGAGAGTATCGAGAACGAAATCGAGATCTGAGAAATAAGATGAGAGATCGAGTGAGTTTGACTATCTGAGAAGTGAGAGATGAGAGATAGAGATGAAATCAAAGAGTGAGATGACATTTAACCTCACTGATGAGAGATAGAGATGAAATCAAAGAGTGAGAGATCCGAGCAGTGTTTTAACATTTAACTATTCAAGTCTTACTTTTTTTTATTTGTTATTCGGTTATTCGGTTTAACCGTATAACAAAAAATTGAAACCCAAACCCGAAAATCAGATAAAAATTCGGATATAACCGAATTGTAAAAAATATCCAAATTATCGAAAAATTTCGGTTAAAAAAATTTAATTCGGTTCAGTTATTCGGTTATTTCCATTTTTTGCTCAGTCCTAGACAGAATCAGTCATCTACTGCATCGACTTTAATAAAGTCTTTGAATCTCTACAATGTTAATTTGTTAAGTCTTTAAAGATTTTCTTTTTGGTTAGTGTTCATGGAAATTTAGAATATTTACATTTACTATGGTATTCCCAAAAAGGCATAAAGAGATCTAGAAGGAAAGGGGGGTGAATAGATTTTTTAAATCTTCTTTTTAAAGAAATATTAGTTAAACAAGTTAATTGATTGATTAAGCACAACGGAATTGTTTAAGAAAACACCTTCAAAGATTATTAGAAAATGCACAGTTCTAAATTTAGTGAACAAATGTAGAAATAAGTCACATATATAAAAACGTAGAGTGAAAGAATATGGAATGCAGAAATTAAAGAGCACAAGAGAATTTTGAAGAGATTCACAGCGCAAAAATCTCTTAATCCTCAATTCTACTCCGTGAGTATGGATATTTCACTAAGGAGGGTGATCACAAAGATTACAGTTCACTAAGAACTTTTATACAAATGATTCACAAAGAATTCTTCAAGTCAAACAAACTTGGGTTATAAAAGATCACTTAGATCTGACTAAACACTAACAGAAGTTTGTTTTGAGGTGCTGCTAAGTTACTTTAAGGTTTCTATTCAAATGACTTAGTAGCAGAGTGTGTTTCTTGGAATTGTAGAATGAAGTTTGTATGAACTTAGAGTTTCAGCACTTGAACTTAATCGATCGATGTATATCTGATACTTGAAATTGCTGACTTTATATAGAGTTCTCTATGGATCTCCCCGTTAGAAAGTTATCGTAGCTCCATTATTACTTGGACGTTTGTCTTTCATCAATTGATTGACTTCGAATTGTTTCCTGCTTGGATCACCTCATGTCGTTTTCTTGTGTACTGTGAACAATGCAATAATAGTCACGTGTCATTTGACTATGCTAAAATAGTTGTTAGATAAAAACTTTGTCGACTTATCCTTATCGCAAAATCATCTGAGGATAATCTCGGAAGGTCATATGTTATGGTTGGTGAACTTGTCATAATCTGTCACTGACTTGTCAGACGACTACACTCTACGATTTGGGCTTCCTTAGAGTGAAATTGTAGATTGATTATTCTGCTCTCCTAATTGAGTGACTGCGATTCTGGCTCTACGATTTGGCTTGTACTCTACTGTTTTCAGTTTACTCTACGATCTTAGAGTAATTTTGTGATATTGTCTCTAGCTCTACGATTGTCTTCTGGACAGGAACAATATAGCTATTACAGAGTTTTAACTTTACGATTTGGATCAACTTAACAAGTTTGATTCCTAAGCTAAGTCTTTTTATATAAGATTCTTTTCAGAAGGACTTTACAAAATCTATTTGTATGTATAATCATCATCAAATCAAATCGGACTAAACATAAGTTGTAGGTACTAACATACTATATGATTTATATAGTATATACAATTAAATGCAATAGAAAGGTAAATAAATGAGACATAAGAAAACGCGTAGGCCGCCAAGGAAAAATCCTTGGTGCCACCTAGGCGCTAGGTTCCCGACCACAGTCTAGACACATAATGATTTTTAGAACACTGTATACTTGTACTTGTGGTTTGCTGAACTGAATGGAGGAATTTATATATTTATGTAGTCCTCTAAAACTTATGGCATGGCATACAATGTTGGAGCAGTGGCTAAAAAATATGTTTACTAATGGTTGAAAATTTGTGCATAAAGAACACTTGTTCATTTTTCTCCTACCTATTTCAAGAAGACTAAATAAGGTGAAACTTGTTTTAGCATGGTATTGTGTTTGTGAGACTTTATATACCATTATATCTTGCATGACAATATTGTGAAGCTATTTGGTACTTAAAACACTTCGAACATGCCATTCTTCTCTATTAGTCCTGACTCAAGCAATTTGGTGTCGGAGGTGTGTCCTAAGTATTGGCTAAACAGCAAAGGCCAAATGCTAGTACCTAGAGCTGATATTGCGAACACATGGTTCTTGAAGGGGTACAAATTGAACTATCTGATTATTTTCAGTCTCTAATGTTTGTTCTCACACGTGGAAGGGTGTTAACATTGCACCATCAGTGGCACTAAATATATAGGAACTAAGACTCTCCTAGGAGGTCTGTGACTTTGTTCCCATTACCTATGTTAGACGGACTCGGATGGAGTGTCCAGTTGGACACGGTATTTTGAAGAGTCCGAAATGGGTACTCCTCAATTTTGTCGATTTTTTACACTAAAATGAAGTGTCCAGTACCCATACCCTTGTTCGAGAAGGGCAAAGTGAAGAGTGTAACGTAGCCGTTACAATTTTGATGGGTAATTAGGTGGAATATGATTGAAAAGACTTGGTTTGTTCTATCTGCAAGTTTTACAGCTCCTCAAAATTATGTATCCTGCATTCCTGCTCTAGAATGTTAAACGTTGTTTCGTACTTCTTAGCGGTTAGCTAATATATATCAGGAAGGAAATTCTCTGCCAAAGGCACTAGACTTCTAGGATTTGTTGATTTTGTTCCCATGCTCAGAATTGTAAGGATTTCTTTCTTAGATTAAGAATGTGTGTTTCTTTTACACCCTAGAAACCAACTTATGCCCATTTTTCCTTCAAAGTTAATTTCACCTTAGTCTCATTAGATATACTCGAAAAAAAATATCATCAGATATAGGATGTTAAGGGTGAGGCTATTGCCTGGGACCTTGTTTTATAATTGTTTCAGTCATCAATTAAGTTATCCAATTTGCTAGAAAATGGCCCTTAATACAAGGAGCAGGTCGTTTTGTTTAATGGTTAATAGTGAGTTCTCAACATAAAGTTAATTTCTTGGTATCTTTTTGATAAAGAATAATTTTAACTAAAATTAAGCACTTCAATGTGAAAGGAAGGTGATCTTGACTCGATGTAGTTCCCAAAATTAATTTCTCCTTGAAAGGAACACCTTCAACTCTTGGTGTTACATGTGTGAACCCCCCCCCCCCCCTTATGCTTGATGTCTTTTACTGAGTGGCATCACATATTTTTCATTGATCAAAACTTTATTTAGCTTTTTATTTCATGCATAAACTTTTTTTAATTGTTAACAGTGGATACAGTCTATCATTAAACTAACTATTGATTCCTTAATCTGTTAGATTGACAGGTTTGGACATTTCAAAATATGGCATGGTGCCGGTTCTGTTTTAGTTGCCTTTTCATTTTCTTCAGTTTTTGGTGGTTGCATGCCTTGTAAGATCCTTGGGTACAACTCATCCAAGCTACAGACCGTAGGTTACAGCTTGTTTGCTGCGATCTTCAATGTCGGCTGGGCTGCCACTCAAGTTTCACACATGTAATAATTTCCTCTGACCAGCTCAAATAACTGAATAAGCAATGCTTCCCTCCTTCATCCCCCAACCAAGACTAAAAAGAAAGAATTGACATAAAGGCTCTAAGGATATGCATCATTTTATCTTGATATTATTATATTGTGCTTCAAATGTAGATTAGGTCTATCCATATAAAGATAAGAAACTATGTAGATCAAGATGCTGAATAAAATGTGAAGCCATCCATACCCCTAGTCTTTTGAATAATTTTGAAACCCTTAAAAAGAGTGGTTGTTTCTTTTGCCTCTATACCTTTTAGGTCTATGGTGAATTGCATCACACCCAATTCGACAAGCAGAGTAGTGTTGACTAGCTGTCGCAATGCTTTTACCATGGTTAGTAACTTTTAAATATAATTTTTCATGTTTATGTTTTTCTAGTAGCATGTTCATCGCATTGCTGCCAAAACATGTTTCTTGTTATGTTTTTGTCAACGAAAATATTGCTTGCAGGTTGCCAATCTCAGCCTCTATGCCGTTGCTCTGGTGATCTTTAGTGTAAGCGCGTCAAGGACATCTGCTGATGTTGAAAATCAGGTATATTAAATTGCAGATTTAATTTTATTTTTTAGAAATTTGTCTGCAAGACCTTTACTTAGTGCACCATGAGCAGTACCGCTGGATAGCATACTCGTCAATTTTCATTGGATGTTGTTTTGTGGGCATATTTCAGCTCGGAACTAAAGAACCAAGGTTTGTTAAATATTTTTAAATTCCTTCCACTTATTGAGAGTGTGAATAAATTATTATTCTAAGAAATAAGTCCTTTCATCTGTTTGTTTCCCTAATTATAAAGGCTCTTTTTTGTTGTTGTAAGTATACTTCAAGTGTATATTTCTTGAGGTCCTACATGTTGGGATTGAATGATGTTGGAACTATTTTTCTTCTTAGTGTAGAAATGTCAATAAAATATGTGGATTTTTTTGGGTAAGAAACTTTCTATGAATGTAACAATTCAGATTTACCTATAGATTACATTTAATATACTAGTCCAATAGTTTTTATGTTTATCCCAATTTTCAAGTCAAAATACATAATTTTTGGGCATTTTGCTTTTCTTTTCGCATAGAAATTTATTGCCCAGCATCTATTTGTAATATCAATTATTTGCTTTTTGTCTAGACTGAATCAAGGAGATCAGAAAAGTTATGTAAGGATTTCTTGGACTTACTGGTTTAAGAAAGTTTTGTACTACCAAGTTGCTCTTGTTTATGTCGTCACCAGACTAGTCACCAATGTTTCACAGGTTTGCAACATTTCCATCTCTTGCTTACTAATGCTGCTCTACTTCAGTTTCCCTTTTAGTACGTGGAAGACTGATTAGTTTTGTAAGAATAGCAAGCTAAGGTTTGAACAAGAAATGATGAACATCCAAAGGTTCTTTAAATAGGAATGAAAAGGTCAAGATTTTTCAAGATATAGATACAATTTACTATATCTGTTCCTCATAAACTATAGTTTCCTGTAACTTGTCTTTACCTGTTTATATCTACATTGAGATGGCTTATTTGTTTGTTTTCTCTTAATCTTTTTCCTCTTTTCTTTTTTCTGACTCAGGCATTCCTTGCATTCTATGTTATCAATGATCTTCAGATGGCTCAATCTTCAAAAGCTTTGGTATTTGCACAAACTTTGTCAGCTGAAAATAAGTTGCAATAGTATCTATATGTATGTACACGTGTATGTATAATTGATTTCTAGAAAGATATTGTACCCATTACTGATGAATCATATTTGATCAACGTGAGTAGGTTCCTGCAATCATCTACATTTGCAGCTTCATTGTATCAATCCTTCTACAGGTCTCGCTTCGACATCTAGTTGTGCTAAAATATATTTCATGTGACTTTTTCCCCCTATACCTGTTAATATAACCTTGTCATCAACATTGTAGGAGATCACATGGGCTGGCCAACACCTGAAGGCAATATTTAATGCTGGAAGTGTTCTTTGGATATTTTGTGGCACCGCAATCCTCTTCTTACCTAGAAGTTTAAATTACTATATGTACATTTTGTCAATAGTTATTGGCATGGCAAATGCACTAATGATGGTACGTATGATAGAAAATCTTGTTTTTTATGTGTATTTCTAGTCCATGCCATGTATACATCGATTTTACTGCTAGTATAAACAAGATGAACAGATATCATATCATTACTGTTTAAAGTAGACCAACTCCGGAGAGAAGTGTATACATGTACAGCAAGCACTAAAACCTTCAATTTTTAAGGGGTTTTTTTTGGGTACCTTATATCTAGCCTGAGAAATTCAGAGCATTGTGCTTTATTTTAGCAATTTGAACAAGTTATGCTGTTTTAGTTTTGAACCTCAAACAAATTCAACTAAATCACTAAATTAACCTTAGGTCTATTACTTATGGAAATGTGCCATGGATAGGAGAAGGTCATCTGTTATATAGCATAATATATATTACGGTGAAATTAATTAAATGTGATACTGTGAGTTATCTTACTTTTGGTTATTAAAGAAAAGAAAGGAAAAGGTAAAACACTTAATTTCTAAGCTACCAAATGCATTGTTTTTGAAATTATTAAAATTATGTATCTTTTTGGAGCACAGGTGGCTGGAGTAAGCATGCAAAGCATTCTTGTTGGTGAAGATCTCAATGGCTGTGCTTTTGTTTATGGATCATTGAGCTTTTTGGATAAGATGTCTTGTGGGCTTGCCTTATGGATTCTTCAGTCATATCAGAGTAATCTTCTTGCCATCTTATTTTCCTAGAATTCAAAATTTGTATGTACATCTGCCCCTTCCCCCCCCCCCCCCTTTGTTTGGGATCTGCGTATTCAATTATGTGAGCATATTATTAAATTTCAATCTACACCCCCTATACAACATTATAATTTGATGGATGGAATCTGATGTATCACACTCTATAGAATTTCAATCTACACCACCTTTACCAATTACTTATATCCTCAAGGTTAACGTCTTATTTTCCCGTGTGATGATGCATAAATTTACAGTGCTTATATGTTGTATCACACTATAGAACTTCTAATGGCTATGCATTGGTGGATTACCCCTTTTTTTTTTTTGTATTATTTGTCTAGTTTCTACACTAAAACCTAGGGATTTTTTTTAATTTTTATTTTGAGAACATTCCTTTACTTGACATGGTTTACCTTTTGTGCAGAATCCACAGATACTTTCCCAAAGCTTGAGGAATATAATCCATTCTATTCCTGTTTCTCGGTCACAAGATATGGACTAGGGCTCGTTCCGGCAATTTCTGCTCTTGTTGGGGTGATAGTGACATGCACCATGAAACTCCATCCATCCGCATTAAACCCTTTAATGGATCCTCTGCTGGCACAATATTAAAGATCAAGAAATTTGCTTGGGTAATTCCTCTGCTTCTGGTGTATACATCAACCAAAGATATGCTAGGCCATACAAGTATGCTAATTCGTCGAGGGGCTGAAATTCTGGGTCTTTATGCGAGGACCCTATTGTCAGTTCCTAATTGTGTACATTTATCTTAATTTACGCATTAAATACTGGGTCTTCGTCGTGAAGACCATGTAGTCAGTTCCTAATTTACGAGTTCATATATCCTCATGGGGCTGAAATTCTGGGTCTTCTTCTTGAAGACCCTACAATAAGTTCCTAATTGTGTACATTTATCTTAATTTAAGCGTTAAATACTGGGTCTTCGCTTGAAGACCCTATGGTCAGTTCTTAATTGTTACACGTTCATATATCCTCATACTGTACACACTGAATGGGGGTTTCATAATGTAAAGATTAACATTCTTGCCTGAGTTCATTCAGGCATGTGTATATTAACTTTTGTAATATTATGTTATCTTAGAGTACTACTGCCCTGGGAAAGATATATAGAGTCTTAGAATATGAGAGAATATGGCACCGTTTTCTATTGATCAATATTGGTTTAAATATACATTGTACATGACATTTAATTAAAGTAAACCTAAACAATCTCCTCTAATAAGGGAATAGCTAAACAACCTCCTACAATAAAGTTACAGAGAATCAAATCAAATCACAAATGAAATATCTACAATTAAATCAAATATTATCTAGAATTAAATCAATATTGTGAGGAGTATCTCTAACATGGCCCCCTCAAGATGGAGCTTCGAGAGGAAAGTCCAATCTTGTCCTTGAGAGAAAGAAATTGAGCTCGCGGTAGTGGTTTGGTGAGGGCATCTGCAAGTTGATCTGTTGAGGAGACATGAGAAACACGTAGAGCCCCAGTCTGAACTTGATCGCGGATGAAATGAAAATCAATGGCAACATGTTTCAAGCGATAATGAAATACTGGATTGGAACATAATTGTGTTGAGCCGACATTGTCGCAATAAATCACAGGTGACTGAGGTAGCTGAATATGAAGTTCAGTAAGGAGAGAACACACCCAAGTCAATTCAGCAGCAGTTACATCAACAGACCTATATTCAACTTCAGTAGATGAACGAGCTTCTTGGAACTCCAGGAAATAGGATTGCGACCAAGATAAACAATATAGACACTAGTAGAAGAAAAATCATCCTTATTTCTTGCCCAATCAGCATCAGAAAAGGCATGAAGTGACAATGGGGAATCACGATAAAGACAAATGCCAAGATCAGAAGTTCCACAGAGATATTGCAGTAGACGTTTCATAATAGCCCAATGGTTGGTGGTTGGACGATGCATGTACTGAGACAATTTGTTTACCGCAAAGGCAATTTCTGGTCGAGTGAGTGACAAGTATTGTAGACTGCCCACAACAGCTCTGTATTCAGTTGGGTCCGTAAGGGTAGAGCCCGAGTGTAGTGTAAGTGGTGGACTAGTTGGAAGAGGGGTGAGTACTAATTTGCTTTCCATCATGTTAGTACGAGCAAGAAGATCTAGGATGTACCGGCGTTGAGAAAGAAGGATTCCATATTCATGCGAAATGACTTCCACACCAAGGAAATAAGCAAGGGGGTCTAGATCCTTAATGGGGAATCGTTGAGAAAGAGAGTTAATGTGAGGGCCCCGAATCCAGGTCTCAAATCACCTCGGATCCGGTTCGATCATTCTATACAACTATTACTATTTGCGGAAGATATAAACATAAATTGTTTATACATTAAACTTACACACTATTCCCCAAGGTCGAGTAACATTAACTTAATACACATTACATAACTTACTTAACACATAACCTTAAAATACAACACTTATAGACTTTAGCTGCACACATATCTTAACGCTGGAACTGTCTTTAACCTTTCCTTGTATCCGACGCAATCGCCTTAATCTGCAATGTTTTATCATGATATAGCAAGGGTGAGCATAAGGATTGCCCAGCAAGTTTAAATTCAACAACATAACCATATATCATGATTGAAAGAGTATGAACAATAAACTGGCTATAATTCATCAATATAATTGTGAACTAGCAGGAACAAACTTTTGACTGAACAAGTATTATACATGAACAAATATATCTGAACCAACTGGTAATGAAGGTGATCAGCCTTTCATACCTGACTTATACATGCAATATGTACAGAGTACAATTCATGGCAATCAGCAATGATTAACCATAAGCTTATCCGAATGAAACAACTCTTATTAGAGTTAAGTAAAAATAAACTTGCCTGAACCGTTGATTACCGCAACACAATTTATAACGTTTTATCTGAAGACCTAATATTAGAATAATATATCTCCAATATTAGAATAATATCATCACAATATAATACCATTAGATATATAGATATACATAGAATAACCTAAACACATAATACATAACACATAATCCTATCAGTCTATAACACACATAAGACTTGGTATCAAGTCAAACTATTGCATTTTGAGTTGAACCCAACACAAATCTGACATCCCGACAATCTAGTCGGACAAAATTTCAAGTTTAAGTTCAATTAAACTCTGTCTAAATACTTAACCATTATCTTAGATAATTTTAATATCAGTCAAAATATTTTTCATAAGCTCGTAATAATTTTTAAATAATTATTACTATTTATCATAAATTTTCAATCATTAAAAACATATTTAAATAAATTAAATACCACATAATTCTTTTATCATTAATATTTATTTATTATCAAATTTTAATGAAATACATGTCATAATATTATAATATATTTATAATATATCAAAGTATTTTTAATACCTTAAAATCATATTTATGTGATTTTTAAACACTTAAATCCATTATCCGATAATTGCTTTTAATATAAAAATATTAATATTTTCATGAAAAAATATCAAAAGTTATATTTTATAATTTAAAATATTTTTATAACACTTAAATCATTTTCATATGATTTTTAAATCATTTATTCTATTTTTTCATAATTTATTTAATATATTTATTAAATAAATTAACTATCATTAATATTAATTAATTCATGAAATTCATCACAAAATATCAAAAGTCATTGAAAATAACTTAAAATATTTTCTTTTACCATAATATTATTTTTTATGAATTAAAATCATTTTTAAATAATTTATTTAATATTAAAATTAAATAAATTAAATACCATTTATATTCAAAAAATATTAAATATTTATGAAATATACTCAAAATAATTAAAAACTATTTTTTAGAATTTAAAATAATTTTTTCAGAATTTATTTTGTATTTTTAATAATTAAAAACCATTTTAATCTATTTATTTAATTGATTAATCTATTTTTCGAAAATAATTGTCACTAAAGAGCCCTATAGCGACAGAACCGTCGCTATAGGTGTTCTTGAGTGTTCTCTAGCATTTCCAGAAAACCATGTAAGTATGCAGGGTACCATGTTTGACCGGTTTAATTTTCATGTTCTTGATGTTATCTGGGCAATCTAGGGCATCATAGTTGTAGTATGTATGCAATATTACACTAACAAACTAAGTTCAGATCCATACGACACGAAATCAGAGAGATCAATGCCTTCAAATATTCTGACAACACTGTTCTTCATTTTTGGGTTTTCTAGAAAATGAAGAACAGTTGAGGGTACTAGTTTTCGATCTTCATAACTTGTATCCGGAAACCTGTTTGGGTGAACTATTGTTTCAATACTGTAGACCACATATCAGGGTACAAGTCTGTAACAACCGATCATCATAACAACAACTAATTCACAAGATTCAAGCAAGTCAAACCTTGTCAGAATATTCGGCCTTTGAAGATTCTGGGTTTTCCAGAACTTCAACAAAGCAGACGGTCAACCAAGGTTTGACCAAGATTAATTATTATTCTGGTCACGATCTAAGTAACATAAAAGCATTGTTGTGTAGTCTACATGTCAGAAAACAACCTTAAAGTAACATGGTCAGATTCCTTAACAATTGCAAGATGTAGAGTCTGCAAATCGTTGTCAGACGCTTTCTGGGTAAATCTGGGTTACCCAGAACAGTTGGTCAATGCGGGTCAACGCCCTTTGATCCTTTATAACTTACCATATACACGTGATCTGAGCTTAATTCAAGATTTAGATTAAAGACCAAACAACAAGGAACAAATCTATAATCATAAAATACAACAAATCAATAACTGGTTGAGATCTCCGGCCACTGACATTAGCTTGTCAGGCCATATTTTTCCACTTTTCCAGATTTTCAAAAATGCTAGATTCGAGGACTTTGATGTTATAGATTTGGGATTTTGCAACCCAGATCACTTATAGACACCTTCTAACACATATTTAATCAATCACTAACAACATTAACACAAAATTTTAAGGGTTTTGAATTTCAAAGTTTATACCTCATTCAAGCTTTGATCATGATTCTGATCTTGATGATCTGATATAGGAGAGCTAAAGGATGTTCTTGGCTTTCCATAACACTTAGTTCCTCTCAAAATTTTCGGATGAAAGAGAGAGAGAAGACTTGGCTAGTTGAATAAAAATAAAAAATAAAGTCACTTTTCTAGATTTTTTTGCTTTTAAATCTCAAGATGCAATGTATATTGCTGGCATAGATGGCTGGTAATTGAGATATAGGCACATGCTAGGCTTGGTTTTGGTCACCAACTCACACTAGAGCAAGTCTTGCAAGTTACATCCAATAATGCACTTAAGGGCATTTAAGTCTTTTCCCATTTAATTTTAATGGTAATTTGGACATTGTCCCAAACCCTTAGGGTTTAGGGTTTGGTTAGGGTTTAGGGTTTGGAAAATTTAGGTTTAAGGTTTGAGAAATTTAGGGTTTGAATTTTAATTTCCTAAAATATCCAATTTAGGTTTCCAAAAATAGAAAATTAATATTTCTAAATTATAATTAGAATTTTCTAATTATATTACAATTTCTTAGTCATAACTTTAACTATTGCTAATTAGGATTAATAATTCATAATTAAAATTGCTAATTAAGCAATTAGGGTCAAAAATGGTCATTAGGGTTTATAAACCACTAATTAGGGTTTCTAATAGAAAATTAATAATTTTCTAATTTAGAAATTAAATTTCGTAATTAGATTAAAGTTTTTTAATTACTATAACTTGAAAATTAAGATTAATATATCCTAATTAACATTAAAACTATTTAATTAACACCTAGGTTTTCCCTAATTATAAATTAGGGTTTCTTATCATGAAATTAGAGTTTTCTAAATTTGAAATTAGAGTTTGCTAATTAATTAAGCTCTACCCTAATTAATATACTAATTAATAACACTTAAGCAATATAATAATCATTTAAATTCTCAGATTAGGGTTTTATGCACCGAATTAGGGTTTTGGATTCCCGGAACTGAAATTAGAGTTTTCAGAACCGGTTTTAGGATTTCTTATTAAACACTAGGGTTTTCTAACCGAACGTTGACGTTCTTAATATATACTTAGGGTTTGTTACAGATATCAATTATCTGGTCAACCCTTGACCCTTAACCACATGCTGTATACATATACACAGAACATATTTACGTATTTCTTAATCCTAAATAATTCACCTAAATCCTTCACAGAATTTTGAAATCCTCAAAATTCTATCTTAAAAATACACCATACACCATACATACACATCATCTCATGCTACCCAATACACCACTAACAAGAGTAAAAGTTTTTAAATTGTACTGAGGGGTCATATAGACCATGAACTACTGAGATTTATAGGTATTACTACCTGCTACCTATTTCAATTAAGAAAAAGGTACTCTACCCCGTACAAAGGTTAACAGTATGTTTACAATCACAAAGAAGGTAAATTGTCGATGCAGGTACTTTAGATGATCAATCTATTGTACCTTAGTAATCGGAACGACTATATGCGTTCTTAGATTGGAATATTTTATCCAATTAGTATATCCCCATTTTCAGGGTTGTTCACCTCAGACTTATCATAGGATTCCGCACCAAAACAATTTGGTTCGGGAAATTTCTTTCAATGAACACTTAGAGTTTTCATAAACTTTAGTCTAGTTGAATCGAATAGCATAGACTCATATCAATAATTCAATTCAATCGAATTATTTAGGTGCAGCCAAACCCCGTTGGCAAATTAAACTTTTAAAAACATTTTTGAGAATGACGTCATGATGCTGTACTGTATTAACAGTCCGTTTGAGGATGCCGTCATTATATGACTTTGCCATAACACATCATACAATAGTGGAACAATGATTTTCAGATCAGATTCGCACTAAGTATTCCTGTATTTACAACTCCATCACCTTTTTATCATCTCTGCACCAGGTTACATGGTACATGAGTGATAAATAAAATATATTTTGATATTTCAAATCATTTTCGTCTAGCTGAAATAAGTAGTATAGACTAGACTTTAAACCGTTTCAAAAATGATTACGAGTCTACATTTTTTTTAAAAGCACATAGTGCGTATTTAGCTTGATGTCAAAATTTTGAAATCTAGCATAGCTAGGAGTTTTGAAAAACTTATTTCTTCACTAGTAATCATTTGCTTAACAATCTATCTGTTCCTATTATCCTCAATATTCTGTTTACACACAACTATACCCAGTTCGTCACACCACACTTATGAGTTCATTTACTTGCCACAATCATATGAGTTTAAGAACTTGTCCTAGTCTGACCTTTGGCGTCCGTTCGCTGAGGGGTTCATAAACATTTCATATAACTATGAGTCAAGAATGTCACATAAGTATGAGTTTTAAGAACTCGTACTTAACCTTATATCCTCTACCTATGACCTATCTATCTGTTATACACATGAGAAAGGAATCACCCTCTTAACATGCATATAGCAAATAGCGCGACACAACATTTCAATGATTATCATTGTCAGAAACTAAGTAGTTATTACACTAAGTACAATTCAGCTCCCATACGAAGAATCATACAACTCAGCTGCTGACACGAGTCCTCAATTGAATCCCCACCTAACACTAACACCCTTCTCAATACGAATTTTATTTAATCCGTATTCATAATCCATAACTCTTTTATGAGTTTTCATAGTACAACTGCCACACAACAAACTTTGCTGTAACTTTTCAATCATTAGATTGACTCTTCTTCCTGTTATCACCTTATTAGATCACGGGGTGATCACATCGTATATATTACGATTCATTTCTATACTATGATCGTTTTGTTTTACGATCTCCTATCACTGTACTTTTAGTCTTTTAGACTTTATCTATTTCTCACTACTATTCAACTTTATTATCAGAGTTAGGAAACTCTGTATCTTATAACTCGCCGAGATTCATCTTTGAATCTTACCGACCCAACTAACTCTATGTGAGTTAGTAATTATCTTAATCACTGCGGTTATTAGTCTCAGGTATTCCTACCTAAGCTTCATAACCAACAGCTCTGATACCAACTGTGAGGGCCCCGAATCCAGGTCCCAAATCACATCGGATCCGGTTCGATCATTCTATTTAACTATTACTATTTACGGAAGATATAAACATAAATTGTTTATACATTAAACTTACACACTATTCCCCAAGGTCGAGTAACCTTAACTTAATACACATTACATAACTTACTTAACACATAACCTTAAAATACAACACTTATACAATTTAGCTGCACATATATCTTAACGCTGGAACTGTCTTTAACCTTTCCTTGTATCCGACGCATTCGCCTTAATCTGCAATGTTTTATCATGATATAGCAAGGGGTGAGCATAAGGATAGCCCAGCAAGTTTAAATTCAACAATATAACTATATATCATGATTGAAAGAGTATGAACAATAAGCTGGCAATAATTCATCAATATAATTGTGAACTAGTAGGAACAAACTTTTGACTGAACAAGTATTATACATGAACAAATATATCTGAACCAACTGGTAATGAAGGTGATCAACCTTTCATACCTGACTTATACATGCAATATGTACAGAGTACAATTCATGGGAATCAGCAATGATTAACCATAAGCTTATCCGAATGAAACAACTCTTATTAGAGTTAAGTAAAAACAAACTTGCCTGAACCGTTGATTACCGCAACACAATTTATAACGCTTTATCCGAAGACCTAATATTAGTAATATAGATCTCCAATATTAGAATAATATCATCACAATATAATACCATTAGATATGTAGATATACATAGTGTAAGACCCCAAATTTTATGAAATAAAAGTATTCAATTTTTCTTATAATTACGATTCAGTAAATGGTTAAATTGATAAAAAGTTAAAGTTAAAGGTGATATATGATTTTTTTTCAAAATAAGCAAGTGGTTATAAAATAATCATTGTTGTCGGGGAATATTCGTTTGGTCGTGGAATATTCTTTCTGTCGGGGAATATTCGTACGACGGCGCAGCTATTTGTGAGCCCCATAACGAATAACTGTCGGATGAAGATAACGACAAAAATTGAGTTTTTTTAATTAACGACGTAGTTGTTACCGTTAACACTGTTGGAATATCCGGTGGTTAAAATACAGTAATACACGTTGTTACACAGTAGCACACTGATTGCACAGTATTTTTGAAATTATTGAATTCTTACGTAAGAAGGCACTACTCAATAATTGTTACAGTAATTACTGTTCAATATTTTATTTTATCGATTCAATAATTGCTACGTTGAAATTTTATATTATTGTTGTTCAATAATTGTCATTGCACAGTATTTCCCATTATCAGAACAATAATTTATATTATTTGAATAATATTATTAGATAACATTATTGGCAATGTCTAGAAAGTTCTGTCTAAGGAGAGGTTTGGTCACCTAATTGCGCGCCAGTAAGGAGAAATTCTTATTGGAAAGCCCCCTCTTTCTTGGGAACGGCCTGGTTGTCATAAATGTGATTCTGTAATATTATTTGTGAATAATTAATTATTGATTCATATGATAAGAAAATATTTATTTTATGTGGATATAAATGAGGGATATATTTTTGTGGTTAAAAATGAAGGAGTTAATATTGAGATTTTTATCAGTATTTTTGTCGGAATGGAGGTATTAAAATTAAATTAGGGTTTTTGAGATATTTTGCGGGGGTTATAATTTTTAATCCGACTGTTGAATCGTTGTAATTTTTGGATATGTTATACATATATAAGTTGAGTATATGTTCACAAATTTTGAACTGTTAAAAATGAACGAATGATTTGTTATGAATTTTACGAGATGACTGGTTCAGAAATTGTTGAATTTTCGGAGTTTATCATTTTGGTGAAAAATTCTAGAATTGGTGGGCCCCACTCTTGGTTGGTGAAGAAATGTGTTGAGATTTTTATTCAAATGTGGTGGGTGAGAATAGTAGCAGGTAAAGCCATCAGGTTACAGGTTAAGTCTGATTCGGCGTGCTAACATTTTCCTATAAATAGAGGGCTAAGTTAGAATTGAAAATCACACCAGAAATATAAGCTTTCTCTCTTTCTCTCTCTATATTATGAAGCATATTTTGTGAGTATTTAGATACTTTGAGAGTTGCTATTCAGTGCAAGTTTCCTTCGGCTTTGCATTCCAGTCAGAAATACTGCACTTTTGAGGTAAGGGATAGCAAGGAATTTTAAGGGTTGTTATATTTTCCAGTTTTTTAATTTTTCTGACCTTCAAAAATTCTGGAAAAATTTAAAATGATATTTTGATGAGTTTTCTTGATTGTGTTCAAAAATGGTGATTTTTGGATGTATAGATTGAGAGTTATGAATTTTAAGAGAAAAGACTATTTTAAAAGTAACCGCTTATAATTCCTTGTGGTTAACTCCAAAATTGATGAAATTTTTATTGGGAGTACATGTATATGATAGAAGTATACTCTATAATTTTCAGAATTTTTGGTCAAAAGTACAATTTTTGATAAATGTCTAAATATTCGGCTGTTTTGGCCATATGAAAAATAGTAAATGACTTTTAAAAATTCTGAGAAAAATATATGTTCACTATGGGACTATATTATGCTAAATCTTAGAAAAAAAATATTTTTGGAACTGATTTGGTATTTTTCATAAAAATGGTCTAGTTATGAGTAAATGAATTAAATATATTTTGTGAAATAAGAAAATTGGAAAATAAGATTTTATGGCTTGAGAATTCTATATGAGGTATATGCAGATTTTTTATGAGGGTTTTGGTTATTGAAAATAAAATCTTATGAGTTTGGCATTTTAGGATGATTAAATGCATTATTTAGTAAAGTGTAAACAATTAAAATAAATTGTTTATAATGTTAAGAAATATTATTCTTTCAATATCATTATACCGAAATATTGGTATGGATTTTATTATGGAATTTCTACCTTTTTGTATCGAGATTACTATTCACGAGTTACTATTCACGATAAAATTGGTTTCTTTTTCTAACGAAATTATAGTTGATTTATGATTATTACTCTTGAGATTAAATCTATATGTTGATCATATTGTTTTTATTATCATATATAATATTTTTATAACCCTGATGTTGAAATTCTCTTTCACTTGAGTGTAAAGATGGGTAGATTATTGGTATGATCATGACTTTGGGTTTTCTTTGGCTAGTAGTGCAAAGTTGAATTATTGACTAGTATGATAATGACCATTGAATTTATAATTGAATATCTTCAGCTTAAGTGCAAAGGTGAAATGATCAACATGGTTATAATTATTGTTTATATAAATGATTATATATTTCTTTGAGATATGAATATATTTGGCCTGTAGTGCAAATATGAACTGTTGAGGAATATCTTTGGTCTGTAGTGCAAAGATGAATTGTTGATGAATATCTTTGGCCCGTAGTGCAAAGATGACCTGTTGTTGAATATCTTTGGCCAGTAGTGCAAAGATGAACTGTTGACGAATATCGTTGGCCTGTAGTGCAGAGATGAATTTATTAGTATGATTATGAACATGAACTGTGATTTGGTATTACCATGATGTTTGATATTTCAGGTGATAAAAATTATCTTTGTCCTGGATGAGAAGAGGAATTTAGAACTACAGTTATGATTATGAGTTATTCATATGATTGTGGACCAGAATTGTTGATTGATGTTACATGGATAAAACATTGTTGGTGGATTTTTAACATGAAGAAGATAATAGATTTTATAGTCTATTGACTCTTCTAATGGATTGCTCGTTCCGCTGCAATTATGGTTGAAAATTTTTATCATCTACCATATGTTCTAAATCTCTGATTTATTACTGATGAAGACTATTGATAATTTATTTATCTTTAGTCATGATATTCTTTACTGAGCTAGTTGTGCTCACCCTTTTTGCTTCACAATTCCTTTCAGGTAATAAAAGTGTAGCTTGATCGAGTGGGGGATAACAGGGGAATAAAATGGTGGTCTATAGCTGTTGAGGGTGAGGCGAACCCAACGTTGGAAGAGTGTTTTGCCACTATCATACAAGATGTCTAATGACATACAACCTCGTGTCATCATAAGACATGATTGTGCTCATCCACTTGTTGAGTATATATACGAGCACTACCTATATAATCTTGGTGTTTGTTTGAAGTATAATTCTCAATTAGAGACAGTAGAGATAATGATATGTCAAGAGAAGACTCACCATTGAGAAGAATATGATAGTAATCTTCTCGTTTTTCTTTGGGGTCTATTGGGTTAACCAAGAATAATTCTGTGGCCATATAATATCTATCATAACCTAGACGCATGGCCTCCCATGTACGAAGGTTTCCTTGAGCACTTCCCAAAGATTCTAATTTTTAAAACAGTTTTTGACTATACCTTTATGTAAGGTGTCATTGTGAGGTGATGTCCACGGTTAGAACATGAGTCACATTTGGTATATATTTGTATCCAAACTCACAGCATATGTTGTTGTATTTTGCACGATAATTGTTGTAATAAAGTTGTAGTTATTTTCTGTACCATGTATTTGGCGACTCAGAATAGGTTGGATGGAATGGACCTATTTTGTGGTCGTTACACATAGAATAACCTAAACACATAACACATAACACATAATCCTATCAGTCTATAACACACATAAGACTTAGTATCAAGTCAAACTATTACATTCTGAGTTGAACCAAACATAAATCTGACATCCCGACAATCTAGTCAGACAAAATTTCAAGTTTAAGTTCAATTAAACTCTGTCTAAATACTTAACCATTATCTTAGATAAATTTAATATCAGTCAAAATATTTTTCATAAGCTCGTAATAATTTTTAAATAATTATTACTATTTATCATAAATTTTCAATCATTAAAAACGTATTTAAATAAATTAAATATCACATAATTCTTTTATCATTGATATTTATTTATTATCAAATTTTAATGAAATACATGTCATAATATTATAATATATTTATAATATATCAAAGTATTTTTAATACCTTAAAATCATATTTATATAATTTTTAAACACTTAAATCCATTATCCGATAATTGCTTTTAAATATAAAAATATTAATATTTTCATGAAAAAATATCAAAAGTTATATTTTATAACTTAAAATATTTTTATAACACTTAAATCATTTTCATATGATTTTTAAATCATTTATTCTATTTTTTCATAATTTATTTAATACATTTATTAAATAAATTAACTATCATTAATATTAATTAATTCATGAAATTCATCACAAAATATCAAAAGTCATTGAAAATAACTTAAAATATTTTCTTTTACCATAATATTATTTTTCATGAATTAAAATCATTTTTAAATAATTTATTTAATATTATAATTAAATAAATTAAATACCATTTATATTCAAAAAATATTAAATATTTATGAAATATACTCAAAATAATTAAAAACTATTTTTCAGAATTTAAAATAATTTTTTCAGAAATTATTTTGTATTTTTAATAATTAAAAACCATTTTAATCTATTTATTTAATTAATTAATCTATTTTTCAAAAATAATTGTCACTAAAGAGCCCTATAGCGACAGAACCGTCGCTATAGGTGTTCTTGAGTGTTCTTGAGCATTTCCAGAAAACCATGCAAGTATGCAGGGTACCATGTTTGACCGGTTTAATTTTCATGTTCTTGATGTTATCTGGGCAATCTAGGGCATCATAGTTGTAGTATGTATGCAATATTACACTAACAAACTAAGTTCAGATCCATACGACACGAAATCAGAGAGATCAATGCCTTTAAATATTCTGACAACACTGTTCTTCATTTTTGGGTTTTCCAGAAAATGAAGAACAGTCGAGGGTACTAGTTTTCGATCTTCATAACTTGTATCCGGAAACCTGTTTGGGTGAACTATTGTTTCAATACTGTAAACCACATATCAGGGTACAAGTCTGTAACAACCGATCATCATAACAACAACTAATTCAAAAGATTCAAGCAAGTCAAACCTTGTCAGAATATTCGGCCTTTGAAGATTCTGGGTTTTCCAGAACTTCAAC
This sequence comes from Panax notoginseng, assembly GCA_016801055.1. NCBI lineage: Eukaryota > Viridiplantae > Streptophyta > Magnoliopsida > Apiales > Araliaceae > Panax > Panax notoginseng. The sequence continues at coordinate 190,184,728 of CM029017.1, forward strand.
AAAGCAGACGGTCAACCAAGGTTTGACCAAGATTAATTATTATTCTGGTCACGATCTAAGTAACATAAAAGCATTGTTGTGTAGTTTACATGTCAGAAAACAACCTTAAAGTAACATGGTCAGATTCCTTAACAATTGCAAGATGTAGAGTCTGCAAATCGTTGTCAGACGCTTTCTGGGTAAATCTGGGTTACCCAGAACAGTTGGTCAATGCGGGTCAACGCCCTTTGATCCTTTATAACTTACCATATACACGTGATCTGAGCTTAATTCAAGATTTAGATTAAAGACCAAACAACAAGGAACAAATCTATAATCATAAAATACAACAAATCAATAACTGGTTGAGATCTCCGGCCACTGACATTAGCTTGTCAGGCCATATTTTTCCACTTTTCCAGATTTTCAAAAATGCTAGATTCGAGGACTTTGATGTTATGGATCTGGGATTTTACAACCCAGATCACTTATAGACACTTTCTAACACATATTTAACCAATCACTAACAACATTAACACAAAATTTTAAGGGTTTTGAATTTCAAAGTTTATACCTCATTCAAGCTTTGATCATGATTCTGATCTTGATGATCTGATATAGGAGAGCTAAAGGATGTTCTTGGCTTTCCATAACACTTAGTTCCTCTCAAAATTTTCGGATGAAAGAGAGAGAGAAGACTTGGCTAGTTGAATAAAAATAAAAAATAAAGTAAGTCACTTTTCTAGATTTTTTGCTTTTAAATCCCAAGATGCAATGTATATTGTTGGCATAGATGGCTGGTAATTGAGATATAGGCACATGCTAGGCTTGGTTTTGGTCACCAACTCACACTAGAGCAAGTCTTGTAAGTTACATCCAATAATGCACTTACGGGCATTTAAGTCTTTTCCCATTTAATTTTAATGGCAATTTGGACATTGTCCCAAACCCTTAGGGTTTGGAAAATAACTTTAACTATTGCTAATTAGGATTAATAATTTCTAATTAAAATTACTAATTAAGCAATTAGGGTCAAAATGGTCATTAGGATTTATAAACTACTAATTAGGATTTCTAATAGAAAATTAATAATTTTCTAATTTAGAAATTAAATTTCGTAATTAGATTAAAGTTTTCTAATTACTATAACTTGAAAATTAAGATTAATATATCCTAATTAACATTAAAACTATTTAATTAACACCTAGGTTTTCCTAATTATAAATTAGGATTTCTTATCCTGCAATTAGAGTTTTCTAAATTTAAATTACGGTTTGCTAATTAATTAAGTTATACCCTAATTAATATACTAATTAATAACACTTAAGCAATATAATAATCATTTAAATTCTCAGATTAGGGTTTCATGCACCGAATTGGGGTTTTGGATTTCCGAAACTGAAATTAGGGTTTCCAGAACCGGTTTTAGGATTTCTTATTAAACACTAAGGTTTTCTAATCGAACGTTGACGTTCTTAATATATACTTAGGGTTTGTTACAGATATCAATTATCTGGTCAACCCTTGACCCTTAACCACATACTGTACACATATACACAGAACATATTTACGTATTTCTTAATCCTGAATAATTCACCTAAATCCTTCACAGAATTTCGAAATCCTCAAAATTTCATCTTAAAAATATCAAATGCATACACTAATTTTTGTCTAGGTTCTAATTTTGAACCGTAAAATTAATTTATAAAAATTTTAAAAATATTCAAAATTCTCGGGTTGTCACAGTTAACAATCTGGTTGACCATATCATTATTGCCACCTGTAAGGATAATGTCATCAACATACACAATAGTTACTAGTGTTGAGGACAAAGGGAAAGGTATCTGCATGTGAGTTTTGAAATCCTGATGCAACAAGAAATTGGCGAAGCTCATTATACCAGGCACGAGGAGCTTGCTTAAGGCCATAAATGGCTTTGTGAAGTTTACACACATAAGTAGGATAGTCAGGATCAACAAACCCATGCGGCTGAGCCATATAAACATCTTCTGTGAGGTGCCCTTGTAAAAAGGCATTATTTGTTGTATTTTATAAAATATTACAAAGTTAAATAAAATATACATATTAATTTATGAAGATTTGTAACTGTTAAATATATATTAATTGCTTAATTATTGGGATATTAATTTTTTATTACCGTTGAAGAGATTTAATTTTATTACCGTTTAAGTGATGTTACTGTTGCTTTCCTTCTCTATATATAAGGTTGAGCTTTCTTAGTAATATAACCCATCGGAAACAAAAGAAAGCAAACAGTTGCTATCTTCATATACCTTCAAAAAGGTGTTGTCCTCTTTTATATATATATATATATATATATATATATATATATATATATATATATATTCCGTATCTTAAGCTCACTCCTTATCCAACTCACCCGAGCTCACCCCCATTTAGTGACGGATCCGGCGACGGTTCGGTTGTACAACCATCATCTATACTTTTAGCGACAGACAACATATAGCGTCGCTAAAAGTATAGACGACGGTTGTATGACCGAACCGTCGCCAGGTCCGTCACTAAAGGGGGGGTGAGCTCGGGTGAGTTGAATTAGGGGTGAACTTAAGATCCAGACCGTGTATATATATATATATATATATATACATGCTTTTAATGCTAGTATTATATATATAAATAGTGAGTTCTGTATATATTTTATTACATATAAAAAGTTTATTTTTGAGTTCGAGTAAAGAGAAAATTAGAAGTTGTTCATGTGTCATTCAATTATTTCAAGTGCTGATTAGTTGGGTGAAGAGTCGTTGAATCCCGGAGTAGGATTTCGTCAGTGACCTTAGCACCAGGAAAAGTTCTCCGAGGGGCGAAATTTCTACTTTACACGCCTCTTCTCAACATAATTCGCTCTAAATTGATAAGTCAAATTTTTGTCCTTCTTTTATTTGATAGTTGAATCTTATATTTTATTTCGTTCACCAACATTCTTAAGTAGAAAATTATGGATTTTGCTATGGTTACCGCCACTAAATTTGTCCCTGATTTGACTAAAGTTGTGCCTTTTGATGGATCCAATTTTAAACGATGGCAAACCAAAATACTTTTGATTATGGATATTGCTAAAGTTGACCACTTTTTAACCAAACCAAAATCAGTTGAACCCCCTTATGATGCTACCGATGAACAAAAGAAAGAATATGAATCTTCTGTTAGTACTTGGTCTTCTGCTGATAAAATTTGCAAGGCTATCATTCTCAACTCACTGTCGAATGAACTTTTTGATATCTATTGTCTATATAAACATGCTGTTGAAATTTGGGATGCTTTAATTTTGAAATATGTTGTGGAAGATGTTGGTGTCAAGAAGTATGCAATTGAAAATTTTCTTAATTTTTACATGACCGATGAAAAAGATGTCTCTTCCCAAATTCATATTTTTCATCTTGTCGTAGCCGAACTTAATAATGAAGGCATGACTTTACTTGCTCCTTTTGTTGTTGGCTCCCTTATAGAGAAATTGCCTGATTCTTGGAAAGATTACAAGAATACTATGAAACATAAAAGGAAAGACATGACATTAGAGGAGTTAATTGTTCATATTCGTATTGAGGAAAAGAACAGAAATTTAGATAAAATTGCCAAAGTCAAAGAGATGTCTACCAAAGCAAATTTGGTTGATGATCGCAAACCTCGTCACCCGTTCAACAAACATCCTAAAATGGGGTGTTTGTGGGAAAAGGGTATCTTAATGCTGGTTTATTTCATTTGAATGTACTTGAACTCATGAATAATAATGCTAGTACTTCTTTTGCTTACTTGGTTGAGTGTGATGATATTTGGCATGCTAGATTAGGCCATGTGAATTACTCTTATATAAAAATGATGAAAATTTGGGAATTTTAAAAGATGTTAAAATTTTAAATACCAAGAAATGTCAACTGTGTGTGGAAGCCAAAACTACTAAAAAGACATGTAAACCAGTACTAGTTAGAGAATCTGAACCTTTCAGTTTAATTCATTCAGACTTAAGTGATATGTCTAGAAATACTTCTAGGGGTGGGAAAAATTATTATGTGACCTTTATAGATGATTATTCTAGATATACTAAAGTTTACCTTCTTAGAAATAAAAATGAAACTGAAGATAAATTTCTAATTTATAAGGTCGAAGTTGAAAATAAATTAGATAAGAAGATTAAAAGACTCAGGTCTGATAGAGGTAGAGAGTATGACTCTGGACCCCTTAGTAAATATTATGAAGAACAAGGAATTATACATGAGGTAACATCTCCCTATTCTCCAGAATCTAATAGGGTTGCTGAAAGAAAGAATAGAACACTAAAAGAAATAATGAATGCTATGTTAGTAAGTTCTGGGGCTCCACCGAATTTGTGGGGGGAAGCTCTTCTTTCTGCTTGTCACCTGCAAAATAGAATCATTTATAAAAAAAAATTGGAAAAACACCTTATGAGCTTTGGAAAAATCATTTACCTAACTTGAAATACCTTAAAGTGTGGGGGTGTCTTGCTAAAGTAATGTTACCCGACCCTAAAAAAAGAAAATTGGTTCTAAAACTGCTGATTGTTTGTTTATTGGTTATGCTGAACATAGTGCTGCTTATAGATTTCTTGTTTTGAAAAGTGATGTATTAGATCATAATACAATCATTGAGTCAAAAAATGCTTAAAAGATTTGGACATTATAATGTCAATCCTGTTAGTACTCCATATGATTCTTGTTCACATTTAAAAAAAATGAGGGACCAAGTGTATCTCAATCTGAGTATGCCCAAATCATAGGTTGCTTAATGTATCTTACGAATAGCACAAGACCTGATATATCATATGCAGTTAATAGACTCAGCAGATACACTCATAATCCTAATAAGGATCATTGGACTGCTTTATGTAGAATACTCAAGTATCTGCGAGGTACTATTAGATTTGGTTTGTATTACTGCGGTAATCCTGCAGTTCTTGAGGGCTATAGTGATGCCAACTGGATCTCTGATTAAGATGAAATCAAATCCACGAGTGGCTACATATTTACCTTAAGAGGAGGAGCAGTTACTTGGAAGCGTACTAAACAGACTTGTATAGCTCGCTCTACTATGGAGTCTGAGTTTATTTCCTTAGAGAAGGCAGGTTCTGAAGCAGAGTGGCTCATAAATCTTTTTGAGAAATATTCCTTTGTGGATGAGACCAGTTCCATCTGTGTCTTTACATTGTGATTGCCAAGCTGCTATAGGGAGAGCTAAAAATAAGTGCTATAATGGCAAGAGTAGGCATATACGCCTAAGACATAATATTGTGAGACAACTGTTATGTGATGGGATTATATCCCTTAACTTTGTAAGATCAGAGTTAAATCTTGCGGATCCTCTGACAAAGTCACTAAGCAAGAGGCTAGTGAGCAATACATCGAGGGGGATGTGACTACTGTCTATTACAGAAATCAACAGTGATGGTAACCCAACCTATATGAATGGTAATCCCACGAATTAGGTTCATATGGGTAACAAAAAGTCATTGGTTGATTGGTTGAGACACTATCCATTTTATACATATTTGAGTTCATCCCTATAGTGTAGGATAGTGTAATTCTACAGTGTTAAAGGTTGAGTTATATACTTTTAATAATTTTTATAGTCCTGTTGGGTGATATGTTTAACTGTAAAACACATTTGATGGAAACACCTATATGAGTGTAGAGGTGGGGACGCATCTTATGAAAACAAGGCATGTTTTCTAGAGCGCTCATGAATTCCAGGTATGGCGCAAGGCCAAAATGTGTCAAATCGCGTAGAACAACTTCTAATCAAAGTTTGTAGTGTGAGTAATATGATTACTGATTCATATTAAGGAAGAAGGTTCATAAAAATTTTCATTTCACCAAATTCCTGTGAATCAAGTCCTATTCACTCTATACATTGGTTCATAGTCCAAAAGACACCAGTGTTAATGCATTCTTATATTTCTTACTCAATTTATTTTATTTTTACTTTGTAATATGTGGGGGATTGTTGTATTTTATAAAATATTACAAAGTTACATAAAATATACATATTAATTTATGAAGATTTGTAACTGTTAAATATATATTAATTGCTTAATTATTGGGACATTAATTTTTTATTACCGTTGAAGAGATTTAATTTTATTACCGCTTAGGTGATGTTACCGTTGCTTTCTTTCTCTATATATAAGGCTGAGCTTTCTTAGTAATATAACCCATCGGAAACAAAAGAAAGTAAAAAGTTGTTATCTTCATATACCTTCAAAAAGGTGTTGTCCTCTTATATATATATATATATATATATATATAAATATATATATATATATATATATATATATATACACACACACACACACACACACACACATACACACACACGTGCTTTTAATGCTAGTATTATATATATAAATACTGAGTTCCGTATATATTTTATTACATATAAAAAGTTATTTTTTGAGTTCGAGTAAAGAGAAAATTAGAAGTTGTTCCTGGGTCATTCAACTATTTTAAATGCTGATTAGTTGGGTGAAGAGCCGTTGAATCCTGAAGTAGGATTTCGTCAGTGACCTTAGCACCGAGAAAAGTTCTCCGAGGGGCGAAATTTCTACTTAAGAACAGTGCACTGAACGCCTCTGCTCAACATAATTCGCTCTAAATCGATAAGTCAAATTTCTGCCCTTCTTTTATTTGATAGTTGAATCATATATTTTATTTCGTTCACCAACATTATTGACGTCAAGTTGGCGGAGAGACAAACCACGACTAACAACAATGCTGAGGACAAGCTGAATTGTGGTAGACTTAATAACGGGACTGAATGTATCTATATAGTCGACACCAGGTCGTTGGTGAAATTCCTTAGCAACCAACCGAGCCTTGTACATGTCAATAGAACCATCAGAATAACGTTTAGTTCGTAAAATCCATTTGCATCCAATAATATTTTGGGAGGAAACCGATGGGACTAACTCTCATGTCCCGTTTCGAACAAGAGCATCATATTCTTCAGACTAGGCTTTGCGCCATTTAGGATCTTTTAGAGCTTGGGGTGCAGTTGTGGGTTCAAACTCAATAGGTTGAGAAAGTTGGGTAGTGAGATTGAGTTTTAGGATAAGTTTGTGAATAGAATTTTTGGCTCTCGTAGTCATCGGATGAGTGTTGTGAGTCTCAATGATGGGTATAGATGGTTGATTGTTTGGTTTAGCAAGGTTTATGGTGGTAGTAGTTGATTGAGAGAAAGTAAGTGGTAGGGTGAGGGAAGATGGGTTTGGAGGTATTGGAGTGTTCGAGGGTGCAGGTGATGCATTTGGTGTCGAAACATCGCTTGAAGGCATAAGAAGAGACCGTTTGTGACGCCCCCAAATTCGGACCACCACTTGGTCACTCGAATTCGGTTCACCACGTTCTCATGGTAATACCATAATAACTAGAATTACTTAATCACAACGGAAAATCCAATTTAGAATAATATACATAATTTATTATAATTATTCCCCCATGTTTCGCAACCTACAATACTTAATAGATTACATAATAATATCGAATAAAGACTTATTACATAATCCTACTTAAGCTTAAACATAGTCTGAAAACAAGT
>CM029017.1:190890733-190995036 GCA_016801055.1 Panax notoginseng
ATTAAATTGATAGAAGTTTAAAATAAAAAAGTTTATTTTATCTGAAATTTGATTTCAATTTGCTGAAAATTAAGGAGTTTAATTTGGATTTGGTTTTTGATTAAATAAAAGAAGTTTATTTTGTTTCAAAACTAAATATTAGCAAAACTTTTGCCCATTAATTGATATCGATGCATATATGGAATTGATTTATGAGTCATGAGATGAATGTTAATTATCGATGCGTATGTTGATGTGTATGATAATAAATGATGTTATTATGGACTATTGACCAATCGATTGGATTTTATTTTAGTTGGATGAATGAATGTTTTAGTTTTATTAAATGGGTCTGTGTACCCTCGTTTTATCTAATTTTTCTTGATGTAATTTCTATCTCCCTCTTATGTACTTCCCCTTGACTGTTGATCAAAGTTTTTATTTATTGTAAATAGTTTATGTAATAGGATTAGTTACAATTACTTGAAGAATTAGAGACCAAGGAGCAAAGAGAGCATATAGAATCGTTTGTAATGGAATCCGTGATTTAAATGTAATAGTTATATTTAAATTTAATTTTTTACACTCATAGGTTTGACCTTTTGGTTCACTTGGCGGCTCTAGTGAACCAAACTAAAATAAAGTCCATAATCAATCCGGGTAGAATATAGTATTCTATATGCATGCGTATACTATGTATATATTATATATTATGAAACATGCTTTGCATGTTAATTAATATATATATGTATATGTGAGTGTGTGTGTGTGTGTGGGTGGGTGGGTGGGTGGGTGGGTGTGTGTGTGTGTGGGTGTGCACGCTAAACAAGATGAGACAATTAATAACAAATCCCTCAAAGTATTTATATTAGGTCCTAAGTGTTCAAAGATATTTGGAATATCGAACGTCGCCTTCTAGCATGATAAAATTAATAGAGTATTAAATATTTAATATAAGTTTGTTGTGTCACCACAAGGTAAATATTAAATATGTAAGATGTTAATTTATCATATTTGATGCTTATAACAAAATTGAACAATACTGTTTTGTTGTGTCACCACAAGGATGGTATTTTTCTATTTGAATATATGAAAGTGCTAAGTTGGATTTAACTTAGATAATTTTGGTTCAGATGTGTCACCACTTGATCAAAATAATCTAAGAGGCATAAAAGGAGTTACATGATGATGTAATTGATAATAGTTGTCTACCTATTTATTTATATATCGTTTGTTGTGTCACCATAAGGCTATATATATTTGAAATGAGATCCTTATTCTCACTAGAAAATCTTTAAAAAGTTTTTACGAACTATATATTATGAGGGTAATATAGTTTGATGAAAATAGTGGGAGATACCAATTGAAAATAAGACATAATTTACTTTGGTAATTAATTAAATGAATGTATGCTAAAATGTTGTTTTATTTCACATGTAGAATTTGAAAAATGCCACACTCACTATCACTGTGTAGCATACTTGATGCTAACAAGTTGACCGGACCGAATTACACGGACTGGCTAAGAAATTTAAGAATTATTCTCACTACTGAAAAGCTTTCTTATATCTAAGATTCACATGTCCCTACAAAGGTTGCAAAAACTACCTCTGAGGAAGAGATTGCTATTTTTAGAAAGTGATAAGATGATGCATCTATAGCACAATGCATCATGCTCGCATCTATGAGTAACGAGCTACAACGTCAGTACGAGAAAATGGATGCCTATTCTATTTTGTTTCACCTAAAAGAATTATATGGTGAGCAAAGCAGAACTGCTAGATATTAGATATTTAGGGAGCTCTTCTGATCTTGCATGTCCGAGGGCACTACCGTTGAGACCTATTGTCTAAAATTGATTAATTTGATTGAATAACTGGAATAATTGGGGTTTAGCATGGATGGGGAGTTAAAGTCAAGATTTGATCTTGCAGTCACTCCCAGACATCTTCTTACAATTTGTTGTGAATTTCCACATGAATAATTTGGACGTCAGCTTACCTGAGTTACTTAACATGTTGAAAACTGTTGAAGGGCACTTCCCATCCAAGTGAGACCATGTCTTAAAGGTAGATGATTATTCCAAGAAAAGGAAGAGGCTTAAGTTTTCTTCTGAAAAGAAGAAAAGCAAGAAGGTTAAGGTCAAGGCGAAGAAAAAGGACAATAAGAAACCTGATCCAAACAGTAAAGGAATATGCTTCCATTGCAACAAGCCGGGTCAATAGAAGAGGAACTGTGAAAAGTACCATGCGGAATAAAAGCAGAAGAAGCTTGGAGAAGCTTTAGTTTTGTTCATGATTGAAATCAATTATTCTCAAAGTCAAAATTCTACTTGGGTAATGGATACCGGATGTAGTTGTCACATATGTAATACTATACAGGGATTGATCAGAAGTAGAAAGCTGAACAAGGATGAAATCGTCCTATGAGTGGGAAATGGAAAAAAAGTTGTTGGATTAGCTATAGGGACTTATTGTTTAGCACTGTCTTCGGGTAAGCTTATTTATTTAAATAATTGTTATTATGTTTCAACACTTATTAGAAATATTATTTCGATTTCTGTATTGGATATAGAAGGTTTTGATATTATGATTAAGAACAATAGTTGTTCCATTTATAATAAGAATGTTTTATATTGTGTTGGTAATTTATGGAATGGACTTTACGTAATTGACTTGAATGAAAATATACTTAAAATTGAATAAACTAATAAAAGGAAAAGAGACGATGTTAATTATACATTTATGTGGCACTGTACACTCGGTCATATTAATGAAACAAGATTATCCAAGTTGCATAAGGATGAGCTCTTAGAGCTATCTGATTATGAATCACATCCAACTTGTGACTCTTGTCTCATGGGTAAAATGACTAAATCCCCTCTTAGTGGAAAAGGAGAAAGAGTTACAGAGTTGTTAGCGTTGGTACACATAAATGTATGTGGACCTATGACAACGAATGCATGAGGAGGGTATTCTTATTTCATTACTTTCACTAATGATCATTCAAGATATGGATATATGTATCAAATGAAATACTAATCCGAATCATTTGAAAAGTTCAAAGAATTCAGAAGTGAAGTAGAGAAACAAACCGGTAAGAGTATTAAGATTCTTTGATTGGATCGAGGTGGTGAATACTTAAGCGGTGAGTTTCTCAATTATCTCAAAGAAAATGGTATAATCTTACAATGGACTCCACCAGGAACACCACAGTTGAATGGTGTATCTGAAAGGAGAAATCAAAAATTGTTGGACATGGTTCATTCCATGATGAGTTTTATCGATCTTCCAGTATCATTCCGGGGCTATGTCCTAGAAGCGGCTGCATACCTACTTAACAAGGTACCTACCAAATTCGTCCCAAAGACTCCATATGAGTTATGGACAAGGAGGAAACCAAATTTTAAGCATGTTAAGACTTGGGGTTGTCCAGCTTATGTCAAAAAGTTTGAAAATGATAAGCTGCAGACTAGATCTGAAAAATATAGATTTATGAGATGCCCTAAAGAAACTTCAGGGTATTACTTCTATCATCCTACTGATCAAAAGGTGTTTGTTTCGAAACATGTTGCTTTCTTAGAAAAGGAGTTTATCCTTAAAGGGGTCAGTGGGAGTAATATATATCTTGAAGAAGTTCAAAACCCACAAATTACAACAGATCAAAGTCAGGTACCTGACCAAGTATTAGTAAATCTGAAAGAGTACCAAAGATACCTGATAGGTATGAATTCGTCATAGAAGATGACGATGAGGTACGCATCATGAATGATAATGATCCATTGAATTACGAACAGACTATGAGTAGTAAAGACTTAGAGAAATGGCAAGAAGCCATGAAATCCGAGATGGACTTCATGTATGAAAACCAAGTATGGACTTTAGTTTCAGCACCTGAGGGCATTAAGCCTATTGGGTGCAAATGGGTCTTTAACAGAAAGACTGGAGCGAATGGCAAGGTAGAGACCTATAAGGCCAAAATGGTTGCAAAAGGTTTCAAGTCCATTCGGATTTTACTTGCGATTACAGCTTATAACGACTACGAGATCTGACAAATGGACGTCAAAAAGGCCTTCCTCAATGGAAAACTTGAGGAGGATGTGTATATGACACAGCTAGAGTGTTTTGTTTCAACGGTTAGAACAAATCAAGTCTGTAAGCTACAAGAATCTATTTATGGATTGAAGCAAGCTTCTCAAAAGTGGAACATCCGTTTTGATGAGACAATCAAAGAGTTTGATTTTATAAAAAATTAGAATGAACCATATATGTACAAGAAGGTTAGTGGGAGCGCTGTATCATTCCTTGTGCTATATGTTGCTAATATATTACTGATAGGGAATGATATTTCGATGCTACAGTCAATTAAAATCTGGTTATCTAAACACTTCTCTATAAATGACTTGGGAGAAACATCCTATATTTTGGGGATAAAGATCTATAAAGATAGATCTAAAAGGATGCTTGGCTTGTCCCAAGGAACCTACATTGAAATGATGCTAAAGAGGTTTAGTATGGAAGATTCAAAGAGAGGTCTCATGCCGATGAGTCATAGAATAGATCTCTCCAAGAAATAGGCCCAAAAGACACATGAGGAGAGAGACTGCATTAGTAAGATACCTTATGCTTCAGCAATAGGATGCATCATGTACGGTATGATATGTACTAGACCCGATGTCACTTATACACTTAGTGTAACGAGCAGATATTAGTCGAATCCAGGAGAAGAGCATTGGAAGGCTGTAAAAAAATCCTAAAGTACTTAAGAAGAACTAAGGATGTATTTCTTGTCTACGGGGGGTCTGAATTGAAATTAGAAGGCTATATAGACTCAAGTTTTTAAACGGACCAAGATGACAGTAAATTCGTTTCGGGGTATGAATCTACCTTAAATGGTGGTGCATTGAGTTGGAAGAGTTTCAAGCAGCAAACAGTTGTTGATTCAATGACAGAGGCAGAGTACATAACTGCAAGTGAAGCTGCAAAGGAAGCTATTTGGATGAAGACGTTCATAACTAAATTTGGTGCGGTTCCTAGCATAAGAGGAGCGCACAGTACCTTTGTTCTGTGACAACATCGGAGTTGTTGCACAGGCCAAGGAACCCAGGTCCCATCAGAAATCCAAACAAGTGTCTGATCGTGTATCTAAGATAGGACTCGATGTATGTGCTTAACATACGTATTGAATATGTGTATGTTATAGTTTGAGAATCGAACTTGTATAACTAATGTGTGTGTGTTTGTGTGCCTATATATATACACACACACATAAATAGGGTACTATAAGCCTTTGCATTGACGTTAAGCTTTAGACTTGTAAACTACGCGAGAGAAAAGTTCCCTAACTTCATTCTTATATTGATTGCAACTATATAAACCTTATCTCTTATTGTGCAAGTTTCGAATTGTTGAGCAAATAGCTATACTCGTATGAATTGTTATACATATTCTAATTCAATTTAAACTTTATATCTTGAATCATGTTTCGAGTTTGAACTTATTGTTCTTAAATGTATTAAGAAAGGGGTCTAAGCCATTTGATTTGGCTAGGCAAATATCAATGAGTTAAAAAATTGTCCAAACCAATTGCTTTGGTGCGTAATCTTATAAATCTACTAAGAGATAAAATCTAGTTATGCACAACACGCAAGTATATGCGGTCAATGATAAGTGAGTTTTATACCTACTTATTGGATATTAATTCACGCGAACTATGCCCATCTCAAGTATATTTTAGTGTATTTTTAGTGTATTTCATGTTATTTTGCATTGCGTTTACTTAAAACTCCTTTGGTGTGAAAGTGCAGGATATGGCATGATTTGGTGATGAAAATGGCATGAGGCTATAGGATGCATGGCGTGAGGATCTAGTGGAGCAAGGAAACCAAGCATGACGAGGATGATCAGCTCAACAATGCAGTAGTAACAGCAATAATGTAGAACCAGACTCAGAAGCAGCAAAACAAAGTACAGATTACAAGCCGCGCGGCCGCGCGGTAGAACACGCTTAAGGACGGGCGCCCGCGCGAGCCACCGGCTGGACAGGCAGAACACACTGCAAGTTACGCGCCCGCGTGAGGAATGCAAAGGAGGGGTGCGCGGCTGCGCGCGATGCCTGATACTGCTGAGCTGTTTATTTTAATTTCTAGTTGTAAGACCCCAGCTTTTATAAATAAAGATGAATTTTCTATAAATATCATTTTTGAATATTATGGAGTGAAATTGATATAATATTATAGTTGTGGATAATATTTATAAATTTTACAAAGTAAACAAGTTGCTATATAATATTCGATTGGTCGGAGAATATTTGTTTTAACAGGGAATATTCGTACGACGACACAATCATTGGTGGACTCCACAACAGAATTATTGTCGGATTGAGAAAATTACAAAAATACTTTATGAAAATAATGGCGGAAGTTTTATCATTAATACTGTTGAACTACTCGGTAGTAAAAGTACAGTAATGTGCATGGTTGCATAGTAGCACACGGTATTGATTATTGATGCTTACGTTATAAGTCACTCAGTTTTGTTTTATTGGTATTATTAATGTAATAAAACAAAATACTTTTATAAAGTTATTCGTTTTATTAGGCTAATAGTAAAATCTTTTTATATAAAACAGAATACTTTTATAAAGTTATCTGTTTTATTAGACAATAATTAGAATATATTATATTTTATTATGCATAGTGTTTGCATAGTAAAATCTTTTATAAAGTTATTCGTTTTTTATTTAAAAGATTTAGCTTTAAATATGGACCGTCAGATTAAAGTAAATCAATCTAGACCGTTCATGAGTTAGTTACTATACAGTCTATTTTTCTATAAATAGAAACTCATTCCTTCATTATTTCTTACGAATTCACTGAAACTCTAGAGAGAGAAGTTATAGAGAGAAAGAAGAAAAGTATTCTGTTACTGCACTAGTCATATATCCAGTATTTTTCTTCTTAAGGTAAGGGGTATTATTTCTTTTGTATTCATGAAGAGAACTTCTGTTATTCCATTCTTTATTATTCTGTTGGAATAACCTGTATACGCGGGCTACCCTATACTTAGTGAAATTCTTCTGTTATTCCATTCTTTATTATTCTGTTGGAACATCCTGTCTGTGCGTTTACGCCGGACCTGGTTCCATTATTTATTATTCTGTTAGAATATCCTGTCTGTGCATTTACGCTGGACCTGGTTCCATTATCTATTATTCTGTCGGAATATCCTGTCTGTGCGTTTACGCCGGACCTAGTTCCATTATTTATTATTCTGTCGGAATATCATGTCAGTGCGTTTACGCCAGACCTGGTTCCAGTATCTATTATTCTGTCGGAATATCCTGTGTATACGTTTACGCCGGACCTGGTTCTATTATTTATTATTCTGTCGGAATATCTTGTCAGTGCGTTTACGCATGACCTGGTTCCGTTATTTATTATTCTGTTGGAATAACCTGTCTGTGCGGTCCATCGCATGCCTGGTAATTTCTTTTGTTATTCCATTCTTTATTATACTCAGTTGGTTAAAGTTTTGACTTTTATACTCCATGAAATCAGTGGAATATCCTTGATATTTACGCTTCATCCAGTATATTTTCATGGAAATATTTTTCTGAGCATTCTTGAATTTTACTGCACAAAGCAGTATCATGTTGACAATTTGGACGTTATTGGTTCTTGGATTAATTAATTCTTGAACTTGTTTTATTGAATTCTTATATCATTGTCATCATCTTCATATTTATATTTTGTTGAAAATCATCTATGGCATGTAGTGCATAGATGGACTTGGTATGATTATAACCAGGGATATTCGGTGTAATCATGATCGTAATGTTACAAATGATGTGGTAAAAGTCCTCATTGGCCCGTAGTGCATTGATGGACAGTTTTTGGCATGATCATTGACCATTGATAAATAAACGAATATCCTTGGCTGTGATGCATGGATAATTTGTGGTTGTGATACTAATGAATATCCTTGGTCGTAGTGCAGGGATGATGTGAATTATTTATTAAGCTGAGTCTCAGCGATAAAAGTGATGAAAAACCTTTTAAATCATAAAAGATAGTAGATTTTATTCTCTACTTGACTCTTTTAATGGATTGCTTGTTCCGCTGCAGTTAAACTTGATGTTTGTTATAATTTATCAGTTTAACACTGTTGAAGGCTAACAATAATTTATTCTGCATTATCTTAGTCATAATATTTCTTACTGGGCTAGTTGAGCTCACCCTTTTGCTTTCATTGTTCTCTCCAGGAAATGAGAACGTAGCGGGGACTAGTCGGGGAATGGAGTGACGATTCAGAGGATAGCATTAGTAGTCCCCACTATTCTATGAAATAGTGTGAAAATAAATGTATTGAGAACTTATTTTGAGTTTGAATCCTGTTTAGAAGAAAGTGTTGTATTTAAACTCACAGCTTATGTTTTGTCATATTTTACACGACAGTTGTATAATTAAGTTTTATTTGTATTTTATACCATGTAGTTGACAACTCAGAATAGGTGATGTATACCTATTTTGGGGCGTCACAGTTGGTATCAGAGCTTAGGGATATGATCCCTGGCTAAGATGTGAGACTAGAACTAGGAGGGGAGAGACGGGGAATTCCTTCGCCAGTATGACCTACCTAAGTTTATTTGGTATTTAATTGGTCGGTCAGAGTATAGAGAAAATATGTGATATGTTATTTAACCCTTATTTTGTGGCAGTATTTGAAAATGACATCCGAGAATATTGAGAATAGCAATGGAGCACAGGCGACCATTGATTCACCACATATCAATAATCAGGATAATGTGCATCAGGAAGGCAATAATCCTCATACAAACAACAACACTGACCAAATGATGAATGATAGAATGTTCAGAGGCTTTATGCAATTCATGCAACAGTAGGCGAGAGTGGCTCCTGTCCAAAATATAGGTGTAAATATTGAAAACTCTCAGACGGTCACTGCTAAACAGTTCAAGGAGCTGGGACCACCGGAGTTTATTGGAGAACCAAAACCACTTAAGGCGAAAACGTGGATAAAGTAGATCACCAAGATATTTGATGTCTTGGGATGCGCCGAGGAGCAAAAGGTTCCCTTTGCCACCTTTATGTTGCGAGGAGAGGTAGATTACTGGTGGAAATCGATAAAGTATACTCAACCTGCCGCACTGAAGATGTCTTGGGAGAAGTTCCAGGAACTATTCAATGACAAGTACTTTCCCGAAAGTATTCGTCACATGAAGGAGGTAGAATTCATCAAGTTGGAGCAGAATAATACGACCGTGTCGTAGTACGAAGCTAAGTTTATCGAGTTGTCTCGGTTTACGTCCCACTTGGTGGATAATGAAGAGAGAATGACGCAGATATTTTTAAGAGGTTTGAAGCCAGAGATACATTAACATCTTATTTCTCATAAACTGTGTTTGTATTCAGATGTTGTAAATAGGGCTCAGTTAGTGGAGTGCGATAACGAGTCAACGCAACCTAAAGAGAGCAACAGGCAAAATGATAATACCAGTGAAAGTAGTCATCGAAGCGGTGACAATAAGCGTAGAGGGAATTAACAGGCCAGAAATGGTAACCACTTCGGTGGTAATCATGGCCAAAATAATAAAAATGGACATTTCAAGAAGAGGAGATTCAACAATGATGGAAAGACGTCAGCACCAGCACACGTGGTTAAGGAAGGAGAACGACCACCTATCATATGCTTCAAATGCGGAGGGGAAGGACACATCAGTCCAAACTGCGCAATGCCGTCCAAAGCATGTTATAGTTATGGAAGAGAAGGTCACCTAGCCCGATTTTGTCGTTCACCGAAGACAAGTTCAGCTAGGGTGGAGGCACCAAAGGACGTCCCAGAAAAGTCAAAACCGGTAGTGCAAGGGAGAGCGTTTGTTGTGACCTCCCAGAAAGTAAGGAACCCGAACGAGGTCATCACGGGTAAGCTTATCATAAACTCTAGTGAAGTCTATACCTTATTTGATACCGGTTCTACCCATTCTTTTATTTCTCCTATTTGCGTTCAACGATTAAATTTGACTCCGGAGAAATTAGACTTTGACTTATTTGTGGATACTTCGTTGGGAGAAACATTCATTACATCTACTGTTTATAAGTCTTGTTTGGTTTAAATCGGTACCCTCACATTACATGTCGATCTTATTTCATTGAAAATACTTGCATTGGATGTAATTCTAGGGATTGATTGGTTAACTACTCATCATGCAAAAATTGATTATTTTCGTAAAGTTGTAAGCTTTCATATTCCTAATCAACCTATTATGCGAATTCAAACAACCAAACCATTAAAATCAATCACTGTCATCTCAAGCCATAAAGCTATTCGTTTATTAAAAAACGGATGTCAAGCTTTCTTAGCTCATGTCACGGATCTAAACAAAAATACTTCAGTTTTGAATGATATTTCTATTGTTAATGAATTTTTTGACGCATTCCCTGAAAAACTTCCTGGCCTGCCCCCAGAGCGTGAAATTGAATTTTTTATCGACCTTGAACTCGGTACAAAACCCATTTCCAAAGCCCCATATCGAATGGCTCCTATTGAACTTTAGGAGTTAAAGACCCAACTGCAGGAATTGTTAGATATTGGCTTTATTCGTCCTAGTACTTCTCCTTGGGGTGCTCCTGTTCTATTCGTGAAGAAGAAAGATGGGAGTATACGACTTTGTATTGATTATCGGGAGTTGAATCATGTCACCATAAAAAATAGGTACCTATTGCCACGTATTGATGACTTGTTTGACCAGTTGCAAGGAGCACAATTCTTTTCAACAATTGATCTTCGTTCTGGATATCATCAGCTGAAGGTTAGAACTGGGGCTATTCTAAAGACTACATTCAGAACTCGGTACGGACATTATGAATTCTTAGTCATGTCTTTTGGATTGACTAATACTCATGCTGCCTTCATGGATTTGATGAACCGAGTATTCAAGGAATATTTGGATCACTTTGTGGTCGTCTTTATTGATGACATCCTTATTTATTCCAAAAGCCGTGAAGATCATGAGCAACACTTGAGGCTGACACTCCAAAAGCTTCGTGAATACAAGCTTTATGCCAAGTTGAAGAAATGCGAGTTCTGGCTTGAGGAAGCAGCATTCCTTGGGCACGTAGTATCAAGTCATGGAATATCTGTTGACCCGGCAAAGATTGAAGCAATTCAAAGCTGGGAGTAACCTAAATTAGTGACCGAAGTACGTAACTTTCTCGATTTAGCTGGTTATTATCGGAGATTCGTGAAAGGATTTTCTCGAATCACTACTCCATTAACTCAGCTGACTCGAAAAGATACAAAGTTCGGTTGTAGCGAACAATGTGAGAAGAGTTTTCAAGAACTCAAGAGGAGACTCATTTCAGCACCTGTTCTGACAATACCATCTTGCTCGGAGGGATTTGTCATCTACAGTGATGCTTCGGGCAAAGGGTTGGGATGTGTTTTCATGCAACATGGGAAAGTCATAGCCTATGCCTCAAGACAACTCAAAGAATATGAAAGGAATTATCCTACTCATGATCTAGAGTTGGCAGTTGTTGTCTTCGTACTTAAAATTTGGAGGCATTACTTGTATGGGGAGAAAGTGGAGATCTTTACGGATCATAAAAGCCTCAAATATTTCTTCACTCAAAAGGAACTCAACATGCGACAACGACGTTGGCTGGAACTGTTGAAAGATTATGATCATAAAATCTAATACCATCCTGAAAAAGCGAACGTGGTAGCTGATGCATTGAGTAGAAGATCATATGCAAGTATGAGTGCGATATTGTCAACGCAAAGGCCCATTTTGTGTGACTTGCAAAGGATGGAAATAGAGTTAAAGACTCCAGGGACCCATGTGATGATGGCGAATATATGAGTAGAACCGACTTTAATTGATAAAGTTAAAGATGCTCAAGATACAGACCTGGAGCTGATGCGTATGAGGAAGAAAGTGCAAGAAGGTGCTATGCTCGGAAGCAAGAATCAATGAAGAAGGAATACTTCGAGTCAACTCCAGACTTTGTGTTCCTAACGACCCTGATTTAAAGTATAAAATCATGATGGAGGCGCACAACACACTGTTTGCAATCCATCCAGGGAGTACTAAAATGTATCGTGATCTTCGTCATATATTTTGGTGGAGCAATATGAAGAGAGAGATAGTGCTATTTATCTCAAGGTGTCTAACTTGTCAACGAGTCAAAGCGGAGCATCAAGTACCAAAATGTCCATTGCAACCACTTGAAATTCCAGAATAGAAGTGGGAGCACATTACCATGGATTTCATTACTGGTTCTCCCAAGGTTTCTCAAGGCATTGATGTAATTTGGGTCATTGTTGATAGATTGACAAAGTCTGCTCATTTCTTACCAATACGAGAAACTTATACACTTGAACGTCTTGCTCGTATATACATAAACGAGATTGTAAGACTGCATGGTATGCCAGCATCTATAGTTTCTGATCGAGACACAAGATTCACTTCACAATTTTGGGTTAGTTTGCAAAAAGCTATGGGCACGGATTTACGATTTAGTTTGGCATATCATCCCCAGACGGACGGACAATCAGAGAGGACTATTCAAACTCTTGAAGATTTATTAAGACTCTGTGTCCTTGACTTCAAGGGAAGTTGGGATAAGTTCTTACCATTGGTGTAGTTTTCCTATAACAACAGTTATCAAGCAAGTATTGGCATGGCTCCATTTGAGGCGTTGTATGGAAGAAAGTGTCGTTCTCCAGTATGCTGGGATGAGGTGGGTGAAGCAACGTTGTTGGGACCGGAGTTGGTACGTATAACTACGGAAAAGATTCAAACGATCCGGCAATGTATAAAAACCTCACAAAATCGACAAAAGAGTTATGCTGATCTTCATCGAAAGGGCGTGGAATTTGATATAGGAGATCATGTGTTGTTACGAGTTTCTCCGTGGAAAGGAGTTAGGAGATTTGGAAAGAGAGGAAAGCTCAATCCTCGATTCATTGGCCCATTTTTAATCCTCGATCGAGTAGGAACTGTGGCCTATAGACTCGCTTTACTGCCAAGTATGTCTCGTGTTCATAATGTTTTTTACATATCCATGTTACGTAAATATGTGGAAGACCCGAACCACATTATTGAGTTAGAACCGGACGAAATAGCGAAAGATTTAACGTATGAAGAGGTTCCTGTTCAAATCTTGGATAAGAAGGAACATATTCTACGCTCCAAGGTTATACCTCAAGTCAAAGTTTTATGGAGAAACCACGATGTTGAGGAAATGACCTAGGAGTTAGAATCTGAAATGAAGTCAAGGTATCCTTACCTCTTCGATATACCAGGTATGTACCCTAATTTCGAGGGCAAAATTTCATAAGAATGGGAGGTTGTGAGACCCCAACTTTTATAAATAAATATAAATTTTCTATAAATATCATATTTGAATATTATGGAGTGAAATTGATATAATATTATAGTTGTGGGTAATATTTATAAATTTTGCAAAGTACACAAGTTGCTATATAATATTTGATTGGTCGAGGAATATTTGTTTTAACGAGAAATATTCGTACGATGACACAATCATTGGTGGACCCCACACCAGAATTATTGTCAGATTGAGAAAACGACAAAAATACTTTATGAAAATAACGACGAAAGTTTTAGCATTAATACTGTTGAACAACTCGGTAGTGAAAGTACAATAATGTGCATGGTTACATAGTAGCACACGGTATTGATTATTGATGCTTACGTGATAAGTCACTCAGTTTTATTTTATTGATATTATTAATGTAATAAAACAGAATACTTTTATAAAGTTATTCGTTATATTAGGCTAATAGTAAAATCTTTTTATATAAAACAGAATACTTTTATAAAGTTATCTGTTTTATTAGACAATAATTAGAATATATTATATTTTATTATGCATAGTATTTGTATAGTGCCTCCATAGTATTTGCATAGTAAAATCTTTTATAAAGTTATTCGTTTTTTATTTAAAAGATTTTGCTTTAAATATGGACTGTTAGATTAAAGTAAATCAATCTAGACCGTTCATGAGTTAGTTACTATGCAGTCCATTTTTCTATAAATAGAAGATCATTCCTTCATTATTTCTTACGAATTCATTGAAACTCTAGAGAGAGAAGTTATAGAGAGAAAGAAGAAAAGTATTATGTTACTGCACTAGTTATATATCCAGTATTCTTCTTCTTAAGGTAAGGGATATTATTTCTTTTGTATTCATGAAGAGAACTTCTGTTATTCCATTCTTTATTATTCTGTTGGAATAACCTGTATACGCGGGCTACCCTATACTTGGTGAAATTCTTTTGTTATTCCATTCTTTATTATTCTGTTGGAACATCCTGTATGTGCGTTTACGCCGGACCTGGTTCCATTATCTATTATTCTGTCGGAATATCCTGTCTGTGCGTTTACGCCGGACCAGGTTTCATTATTTATTATTCTGTCGGAATATCCTGTCAGTGCGTTTACGCCGGACCTGGTTCCATTCTTTATTATTCTGTTGGAACATCCTGTATGTGCATTTACGCCAGACCTGGTTCCATTATCTTTTATTCTGTCGAAATATCCTGTCTGTGCGTTTACGCCGGACCTGGTTCCATTATTTATTATTCTGTCGGAATATCCTGTCAGTGCGTTTACGCCGGACCTGGTTCCATTATTTATTATTCTGTCGAAATATTCTGTCAGTGCATTTACGCCAGACCTGGTTCCATTATCTATTATTCTGTCGGAATATCCTGTCTATACGTTTACGCCGGACCTGGTTCCATTATTTATTATTCTGTCGGAATATTCTGTCAGTGCGTTTACGCATGACCTGGTTCCGTTATTTATTATTCTGTTGGAATAACCTGTTTGTGCGGTCCATCGCATGCCTGGTGATTTCTTTTGTTATTCCATTCTTTATTATACTCAGTTGGTTAACGTTTTGACTTTTATACTCCATGAAATTAGTGGAATATCCTTGATATTTGCGCTCCATCCGTATATTTTCATGGAAATATTCTTCTGAGCATTCTTGAATTTTTACCGCACAAAGCAGTATCATGTTGACAATTTGGGCGTTATTGGTTCTTGGATTAATTAATTCTTGAACTTGTTTTATTGAATTCTTATATCATTGTCATCATCCTCATGTTTATATTTTGTTGAAAGTCATCTATGACATGTAGTGCATAGATGAACTTGGTATGATTATAACCAGAGATTATTCGGTGTAATCATGACCGTAATGTTACGAATGATGTGGTAAAAGTCTTCATTGGCCCGTAGTGCATTGATGGACAGTTGTTGGCATGATCATGACCATTGATGAATACACGAATATCATTAGCTGTGATGCACGGATAATTTGTGGTTGTGATACTAATGAATATCCTTGGCCCTAGTGCAGGGATGATGTGGATTATTTATTAAGCTGAGTCTCAGCGATAAAAGTGATGAAAAACCTTTTAAATCATAAAAGATAGTAGATTTTATTCTCTACTTGACTCTTTTAATGGATTGCTTGTTCCGCTGCAGTTAAATTTGATGTTTGTTATATTTTATCAGTTTAACACTGTTGAAGGCTAACGATAATTTATTCTGCATTATCTTAGTCATAATATTTCTTACTGGGCTAGTTGAGCTTACCCTTTTGCTTTCATTGTTCTCTTCAGGAAATGAGAACGTAACGGGGATTAGTCGGGGAACGGAGTGACGATTCAGAGGATTGCATTAGTAGTCCCCACTATTCTATGAAATAGTGTGAAAATAAATGTATTGAGAACTTATTTTGAGTTTGAATCCAGTTTAGAAGAAAGTGTTATATTTTAACTCACAGCTTATGTTTTGTCGTATTTTACACAACAATTGTATAATTAAGTTTTATTTGTATTTTATACCATGTAGTTGACGACTCAGAATAGGTGATGTATACCTATTTTGGGGGCGTCACACTAATTTTAAGGGTTGTAATTAATTAAAAACAATTTCTGACTGGTGTCAGAAGAGTCGTTCAGTACTTTTGACGTATTTTCATATTAGAACTAGGGTTTACACGCTGAGAGAGATTCCAACGTAGAACGAAGCCTAAACTCCATCTTTTCTAATTCTTCTTAGGATTTTCTATCAGTGTGGATTATTATTATTATTTTACTGGATTTATATGAGGATTTGAACGTTACTAGTGGATGATAATCAGCAATTGGGTTTGATCGTTTCTATCCTTCATCTTTCAATTGTTTGCTTATTAGCCATGTTTAGCTTTGATCCCATAATGGCTTTTGGTTCAGTCATGAACTAAACTCCATTATGAGATTCTAACGGATTTTAGTATGTAGTTTAATTGCATGCTTGAATGCTGAACTGTTTTACATATTACATGGGATTTCTATCATGGTTGTTTTGCATGTATGAATGCTTGATCACCATTCGTTTTCAGTACTTGTATGGAATTGACAATGAACATGCGAGTATGGATTGTAATCATGATAGCATACGTATATGGGGCTATTTTATATGACTTGTGTATTTCGTGAACTAGATAGACATATAATGTTTCACCGTATAAGTTAAAATAAGGGCTTGTGCTTAAATTCAGTATGATTACAATTTCACATAGACATATAGTGATTTTGGTTGTATTGATGATTACATGAAGTCTATCGCTTGTGGATGCTGTGTAAGTAGGTCATAGTGCATTGAAAAATGGCTATAACATTGAAAAAAGGCTATGACTCTATTAGTGCTCTTGGCTACTTTCCTGTGATATGTGAACCTTTCTTGCATGATAGTGGTAATTAGATGAAGTATTAAATGAAGTTAGGATCCCATTATTTCCAGATTTGGTTTATTCCATTATTAGTTGTGTTTTAGTTATTATTTGTAATTAGAGTAATTCACCAATATAGTCATTAGTTTAAGCATATAAATATAGTGATTTAATTTATGCATAGTGATTTAAATTTGACAACTTTCTCTGTGGGATCGATACTTTACTTACTATGTATTACTTGTTGACACGTGTATGCTTGCATGAGTTAAAGCTCTTTTGTTAGAACTAAAAAAGAGGCAACAAGTTTTTGGCGCCGTTGCCGGGGAAAGGCGTTTAATTTAAATAATTATCATCAGTTTTAAGTTATATTGTATGACTTAGACAATTCTGATCGTTTCTCAATTCTATTTTTGTTTTGATTTTGGTTTCAGGTACTTGTAGATTTTTATGTACACGCGATTATCCAACTCAGAATTAACATCAGCGCAGGATAACGTTAACGGAAGAGGTTGGAAGGCAGGTGTGCGGAGAAATTTGCAAGCTCAGTTAGAAAGTACTACATCTAATATGGCAGCCGAGGGACAAAGAGAAGAGCAAAGAGAGGAGCATAGGGCTCTGAGGGAATATTCCATGCCGAATATTAATAGACTTCAGTCTAGCATAGTCAGACCAGCGATAGAACCTAATACATTCTAGATAAAAACAGGCACTATTCAGATGGTGCAGAATTCAGTACAGTTTGGGGGTGCCGCTACAGATGATCCGAATGAACACCTGTTGAGCTTTATTGAGATATGTGACACGTTCAGATATAGCAGGGTGACGGAGGATGCTATCCGGCTTAGGCTGTTTCTGTTCTCATTGAGGGATAAAGCGAGAAGTTGGCTTCATTCTTTGCCAGCAGGATCAATTACTGCATGGGAGGACTTAGCACAAAAGTTCTTAGCTAAATTTTTCCCAATGGCTAAGACGACAAAAATGAGGACATCAATCTCTCAGTTTGAACAACAACAGGGTGAATCCTTATACGAAGCATGGGAGAGATACAAAGAGATGCTACGGA
This sequence comes from Panax notoginseng, assembly GCA_016801055.1. Taxonomy (NCBI): domain Eukaryota; kingdom Viridiplantae; phylum Streptophyta; class Magnoliopsida; order Apiales; family Araliaceae; genus Panax; species Panax notoginseng. The sequence goes on from CM029017.1 coordinate 190,908,553, forward strand.
AGTGTCCGCACCATGGAATACCAGATTGGATGGTGATCAACACATTCTATAATGAATTGGGATGGCAGTCTAGACCGATTGTAGATGCAGCTGCAGGAGGGGCGTTATGGGCAAAGAGCTATGAGGAAGCCTATAACCTCATCGAGACAATGGCATCAAACGATTTTCAAAATCCTACATCTCGGATGCCACAGCCCAAAGTTGCAGGTTTGTTGGAAGTGGATGCTATTACGTAGTTGTCGGAGAGTAAAGTGAAAACAGTTGCCTTCGTATGCGAGATTTGTGCGGGGTCACACTCGACAGATCAGTGTGCTATCAGCTCGGAGTCAGTACAGTATGTGAGAAATTACAGGAAAGATCAAAGACAGTTTCAGAACACATACCACCCCAACAACCGAAATCATCCAAACTTTAGTTGGTCAAATAACCAACGGAATCAGCAGAATCAGTTTCAGACAAATCAACAGTTTCAGCCACAGCCAGCTCAGCCACAGTTTACACCAAAACCATCGTTTCCACCGGGATTTTCTCAACAACAACAACATCACACTCCAGCTGCACCTCCACAAGAAAAGAAATCAGAAATGGAGGACATGATGTTAAAGTACATGGCAAATACTGAGGTTATAATCAAAAGCCAAGCAGTGGCTATTAAGAATTTGGAGACTCGAATGGGGAAAATGGCCAGCATGCTTAACAACAGGCCCCAAGGTTCATTGCCGATTAATACAGAGACAAATCCACAAAGAGATGGGAAGGAATAATGCCAAGCAATCACATTGAAGTCTGGGAAGAATATCGCAGACACTGCAAGTCGCGCGCCCGCGGCTAATTTACAAGGGGAGGCCCCGCAGCCGCGCGAGGCAGAACAGTTGACTGTTAAAGTAGAAAATCTGGAGAATTCTGAGGTTTAGCATGAAGAGAAAGATAAATCAAGGTCAATTGAGAAGCCTATGAATTCAGTACCACAAATTCACCCTCAGGTACCGTATCCGCAAAGATTGAATAAACAGAGGGAAGATAAACAGTTCTGCAAATTCTTGAAAGTATTTAAAAAGCTTCAGATTAACATACCTTTCGCCAAGGCATTGGAAAAAATGCCAAGTTATGCAAAGTTCATGAAGGGTATATTGTCAAGGAAGAGGAGATTAGACGAGTTTGAGACAGTAGCTTTGACAGAGGAGTGCAGTGCAATGCAGTGCTTCAGCAAAAGTTACCCCCGAAGCTGAAGGATCAAGGTAGTTTCACAATTCTGTGCACAATCGGGAAGATGAATTTTGAAAAATGTTTGTGTAATCTTGGGGCAAGCATCAATTTGATGCCCTTATCATTGTTCAATCAGTTGAGATTACCGGCTCTAAGGCCGACAAACATTTCATTGCAGTTAGCTGACAGATCTATCACATATCCACGGGAAATTGTTGAAGTCGTATTAGTGAAAGTGGATAAATTTATCTTTCCAGCTGACTTCATCATTTTGGACTACGAGGAAGATAAAAATATACCAATCATACTGGGACGACCATTCTTAGCCACAGGAAAGACTTTGATAGATGTACAGAAGGGGGAACTCACTATGCGTGTTCATGATCAAGAGGTCACCTTTAATGTCTTTAAAGCCATGAAGTTTCCAGCGGAAGAAGAGGAATGTTTCCTGGTTGATTTGGTGGATCAGGTCTTAAATGATAAAGTAGAGAGTCCGATGGAGTATGAACCTTTGAGGAATGTAATTGCAGAAAATTCAGATTTGGAGGACGAGGAACTTGACGAACATGTGCAATATCTGGATACCATGCCACAAGTCAGAATATTCAGAACACCTGTCGAGCCATTGACAAAAGCTGGAGAATCCTCAGAAAAATTAAAGCCATCTCTCGAGACACCTCCAGAACTAGAATTAAAACCACTTCCAGAACATCTCAGGTACGCATTTTTAAATAAAGATTCAAAGCGACCTGTGATTATTTCTTCTGCATTAATATCTTTTCAAGAAGAAAAACTGCTACGAGTGCTCTAAGAGTTTAAATCAGCTATTGGATGGACCATAGCAGATATCAAAGGGATTAGCCCTTCGTTTTGCATGCATAAGATCCTAATGGAAGAGGGGAGTAAGCCGTTGGTTGAGCAGCAAAGGAGACTTAATCCGATAATGAAAGAAGTGGTTAAGAAAAAGGTACTGAAATGGCTGGATGCAGGCATAATCTATCCAATCTCAGACAGCTCATGGGTGAGCCCAGTGCAGTGTGTACTGAAAAAGGGTGGCATGACCGTAGTGACTAATGAGAATAATGAGTTGATTCCAACACGAACAGTGATAGGGTGGAAAGTCTGCATGGACTACCGCAGGCTCAACAAAGCTATAAGAAAAGATCATTTTCCACTCCCATTCATTGATCAGATGTTGGATAGATTAGCAGGTCATGAGTACTATTGCCTTCTGGACGGATATTCGGGCTATAATCAAATTATGATAGCTCCAGAAGACCAAGAAAAGACAACCATCACATGTCCTTACGGCACTTTCGCTTTTATAAGGATGTCCTTCGGGTTGTGTAATGCTCCAGCCACCTTTCAGAGATGCATGTTGGCGATATTTTCAGATATGGTGGAGCAGAATGTGGAAATATTTATGGATGACTTCTCAGTCTTCGGGGACTCGTTTGATCTATGCCTTGAAAATTTGGTGATGGTGTTGAAGAGGTGTATTGAGACAAATTTAGTGCTGAATTGGGAAAAGTGCCATTTTATGGTACAAGAAGGAATCATACTGGGATATAAAGTTTCGAAGAAGGGACTCGAGGTGGATAGGGCGAAGCTGGAGACTATTGAAAACTTGCCACCACCTACCTCAGTAAAAGGTGTTCGCAGTTTTTTGGGACATGCAGGTTTCTACCGCAGATTCATCAAGAAATTCTCCAAGATAACTAAACCACTATGCAGTTTATTGGAGAAGGATGTACTGTTTAACTTTGATGAGGCTTGCATGTCGGCATTTGAACATTTAAAAGGGAAACTAACTTCAGCACATGTGATTACCACACTATATTGGGATTTGCCATTTGAGCTGATGTGTGATGCTAGTGATTACGCCGTAGGGGCGTTTTTGGGGCAGAGAAAAGAGAAGATTTTTCATGTAATTTATTATGCCAGCAAGACCCTTACAAATGCACAGTTGAACTACACCACCACAGAGAAAAAGTTATTGGCAGTGGTGTATGCCTTTGATAAATTTCAAGCATATCTGATTGGCACAAAGGTGATTGTGTACACGGATCACGCGGTAATTTGATATTTAGTGGCAAAGAAGGATGCAAAGCCCCGTTTGATCAGATGGATTTTATTACTGCAGGAATTTGATTTGGAAATCAAGGACAAAAAGGGCACCGAAAACCAAGTGGCGAACCACTTATCTCGACTAGAGAATCCGGAAAGGGAAGCAAAAGATAAAGTCATGATCAATGAATCCTTTCCAGATGAGCAATTGTTTGTGGTGAAAGGGGAAGTGTCGTGGTTCACAGACTACGCGAATTATTTGGTGAGTAAGATGGTACCTTCTGACATGGTGGGTTATCAAAAGAAGAAATTTCTGCATGATGTCAAATGGTATATATGGGATGAGCCTTATTTGTTTAAACAGTGTTCTGATCAAGTGCTAAGAAGGTGTATTCCATATAGCGAGACCGAGGGGATTCTGCAGGATTGTCATTCCACTGTGTATGGAGGTCACTATGGTGGTGAAAGAACAGCGGCTAGAGTCCTACAAGCAGGATTCTAGTGGCCGATAATTTTTAAGGATGCATACAGTTTTGTCCAGTGGTATGATAGATGTCAGCGAGTGGGGAACATCTCCAAAAGAAAAGAAATGTCATTGAATACGATCCTTAAAGTAGAAATTTTTGATGTGTGGGGGATTGATTTCATGGGGCCTTTCGTTTCTTCCTACGAAAATCTCTACATCTTGCTCGCAGTGGATTATGTCTCGAAATAGGTAGAAGTAGAAGCTCTTCCAACAAATGATGCCAAGGTCGTCCTCAGATTTTTACACAGAAGTATCTTCACGAGGTTTGGGACTCCAAGGGCTATCATCAGTGACGAAGGCAGTCATTTCTGCAACAGGTAGTTTACAGCTTTGTTAGCTAAGTATGGGGTGAACCATCGCATTGCTACAGCTTACCACCCACAAAAGAATGGCCAAGCTGAAGTGTCGAATCGAGAAGTCAAGAGAATCCTTGAAAAAGTTGTGAATCCGACGAGGAAGGATTGGTCGTTAAAGTTGGATGACGCAGTATGGGCCTATAGGACTGTATACAAAACTCTGTTGGGCATGTCACCTTTTCAGCTTGTGCATGGAAAAGCTTGTCATCTTCCTATGGAGCTACAGCATAAGGCATATTGGGCGATTCAGAAGCTAAATTTTGAATTAAAAGCTGAAGGGGACAAACGCTTACTCCAACTCAATGAGTTGGATGAATTCAGATTACAAGCATTTGAAAATTTGAAGTTGTACAAAGAGAAGGTGAAGAAATGGCATGACCGAAAGATTATGGAGAGAACATTTGAACCGGGACAAAGGGTTTTGCTGTATAACTCCAGACTTAAACTTTTTCCCGGGAAGCTGAAATCGAGATGGTCAGGTCCATTTACAGTAAAGACTGTCTTTCCACATGGTGCAATTGAAGTATATGATCAGTTTTCGGACAAGCCATTTAAGGTGAATGGACAGCGATTGAAGCATTACTTTGGTGACGAGGTGGACAGACAGAAATTCACCTCAATTCTTTCGTCGGCATGAGCTTCAGAAACACTCAAGCTAATTGACTATAAATTAGCACTTGATGGGAGGCAACCCATTCTTTCTATCTCTATTCTCTTTCTATTCATTCAGATAGGATGATTTAGCTAGTTCAGTTTTAGTTTATTTTCGATAAATTGTTATGTTTGCATAAGTGAATGTGTGGCTAAATTTGCACTGAGAGGTGTTTGATGTAGTATAGAGTTTATGTGTGGCTAAATTCATGTGTATTTTATGCATTAATAATGTGCTTTGATGTCTATGTAGGTACCTTAACCTGAATTCATCACTGACTTGCAGTACTGGAAGTAAAAGTTAGCAGTACAGGACTCTGCATCACGCGGCCCCTAATGGATAAGCTTGAGAACTTGCGCGCCCGCGCATAAAAGAATCCGAGCAGGTCAAATCACTCGCGCGCCCACGCAACATACTCATTGACAACTCGTGCGGCCGCGCGCGATATTGAGAATTGAAAATTTTTAAAGTTTTAAAACCGAGTCGTGGTTTATTCGGTCTCTCACTTGACATAATAGCAGCGTATTCTTCTGCTCTCCCATAGCCGCACGACTCCTCAACTCTCATCAAAGTTCATACCCTCGATTCTCTCCACATTCAAAGCTTTGGGGGTACTCTCATCAGCAGCTCTTATTCAGTATCAAGCAAATCATCTGTATTCTCTCTATCATCTGCATATAGGTCCAAAAAGAGCACGCCTCGTCTCCATCTCTTCTTCTGATTCCTCGTCCTCTAGTAACCAAGACAAGGATGACGTAAACCACACGTGGATAAATCGTTTGTGAAGGAATGGGGATTTAAGCCTGACAAGCAAGATGGCCAACTATGGAATATGATATGAGAAAAATGGTGGATTGGTTTGGCTGCAACTCTGATGCCTATTCCTATGGGGGATGTTCGAGAGTTCTATGCGAATGCTAAGGACATAAAGGGAGGAATAACGCTGGTTCGAGGAGTGCAAGTGGATTTTCGACCTCCAGCGATCCAAGCAGCTTTCAGAATCAATGACGAACCACCGACTGGGTCTGCTAATTAGATCAAAGGTGCGCATCTAGACACAGATTTGGACTTAGTAATTGTTGAATTATGCATTCCAGGAACAAAGTGGAATTATAAATCCGAAACGAATGAGCCTAAAACTTTCCCAGCGTCCGCCTTGAATCAATATGCAAAAGCATGGAATCTTTTTATTTGTGCCAAGTCAGTTCCGTCATCTCACTAGCATGAAATAACCACTGAGCGGGCTATCATTTTGTGGGGCATTATCAAAGGCAAGTACATTGATGTAGGCCACCTAATTCATCACAACATGCAGCGTTATTTACGGGGGAGCACTACAGGGGGTATTCCACATGCGTCTGTGGTAGCCATGTTGTGTGTCCAACAAGGAGTCCAGTGGGATAACGAACAGATGCAGAAACCAAGCCAAGACATCACACATGCAACTATTTCCAAGTTCAAGGATTGGACAGGAGGTGAACTGCATCCGAGAGGATTAGGTTTTATCATTCAGCCCACTTTCCCAGAGCCACCACAGTAGCCCTCTTAAACTGATGAGGCGGGCCCGTCAACCCAAGTTCCATTTGCTACTGGGAATCGACAGCTCCGAAGGTTGGAGCGAAAAGTCGACGCCATGTACAATAATTTTTCAGTGTTTGCAACGAGGTTGACGAGGTCCTTGGCCAAGGCTTTTGCGCAGCAAGGAACGATACTAGAGTGGCCTCAATTCGGGACAACAGTGCCATATCCACCACCAGATTCACCACCCGAGGAGGGTGGTACCACTGATCATTAGGAGAGTTTTCTTTACCCTTTACCTTCATTCAATGGGGCATTGAATATTATAAGTTTAGGGGTATTGGGGTCATAGTGTAGTTGCATATAGTTTTTGCATGATTAGTATAGTTCATTTAGTTTAAATTTTGCATGTTTATGTGTTAGATAAAATTTTGCAGAAAATTTTTAAGTTTTCGTTATTATTGCTTGTGCTAGTATATTTTAGTTTGCATGTCTCACAGAGTTTAGCTTTATGGAAATTTTGTCTAGCCAATGATGATAGTGAATTTTGAAAGATTTTTGAGTATGTTGGATAACATGAACCTAGCTATAATATTTTACACGATGAAATTCATGTTGCTGTTTAAATGCTTTCGGTTTGCACGAATGTGTTCACAATCACTTGTAGGTATAAGAAGCATGTGTCGCATTGCTCGAAAGAAAATGTAGTGTTAAAAAGAGAAATATGTGGAACATGGATGTAGATTGGCAAAACATTGACATCCAAACTTTAGGAAAACATGGGTATGTTTTTTTTATATATATATAAAAAATCAAATAGCAATAACGTGGCTAGTCTCATTTCGGGGCCCTGGCTACTTGAGTAAGTACGCCCGAGGGGATTGTCTCTACACCTAGCGCCCTAAGGTCTTTCATGGTCTGGGAGTCGTTGGTTGAAAGCTCGCTAAGGGGTAGTAGTGTTGCCTAATGGAATAAGACATTGCACAGTCATATGAAAAACAAAAAGAAAAAAAAAAGAAAAGAAAAATAGCAATAAACACCGCGGGAAAGAGCGAAAATCACCCTCGTGAGTAGCAATAAAGCAGTTAAGCCCATTGTTGAACCTTAGTTTGTTTTGATATGTTGGAACAGTCTTCATTGCAAATGTAACAATCCCAAAATAGGTATACATCACCCAACCTATTCTGAGTCGCCAAATACATGGTACAGAAAATAACTACAATTTTATTATAACAATTGTCGTGCAAAATACAACAACACATATGCTGTGAGTTTGGATACAAATATATACCAACTGTGACTCTTGACACCAACTTGGGATAGCACGTTATAGTGACACCTTACATAAAGGTATAGTCAAAAACTGTTTTAGAAATTAGAATCTTTGGGAAGTGCTCAAGAAAACCTTCGTATATGGCAGTCCATGCTTCTAGGTTATGATAGATATCATATGACCACAGAATTATCCTTGGTTTACCCAATAGACCCCAAAGAAAAACGAGAAGATTACAATCATATTCTTTCCAATGGTGAGTCTTCTCTTGACATATCATTATCTCCACTGTCTCTAATTGAGAACTATACTTCAAACAAACACCAAGATTATATAGGTAGTGCTCGTAAATATACTCAGCAAGTGGATGAGCACAACCCTGTCTTATGATGACACTAGGTTGTAAGTCATTAGACATCTTGTATGATAGTGGCAAAACACCCTTCCAACGTTGGGTTCGCCTCACCCTATTTTATTCACCAAATATAACTACTAAATGATGACCACCGTTCTATCCCCCTGTTACCCGCGCTCGACCCAGCTACACTCTTATTACCTGAAAGGAATTGTGAAACAGAAGGGTGAGCACAACAAGCCCAGTAAAGAATATCATGACTAAAGGTTAATAAATTATCAATAGCCTTCAACAGTAATAAATCAGAGATTTAGAACATATGGTAGATGCTAAAAATTTTCAACCATAGTTACAGCAGAACGAGCAATCCATTAGAAGAGTCAAATAGACCATAAAGTCTATTATCTTCTCCATGTTAAAAATCCACCAACAATATTTTATCCATGTAACATCAATCAACAGTTCTGGTCCACAATCCTATGAAAAATTCATAATCATAATTGTGGTTTTAAATTCCTCTTTTCATCCAGAACGAATATAATTTTCATCACCTATCTTTACCTGAAACATCGAAGATCATGGTTATGCCAAATCATAATTCATGTTCATAATCATACTAATAAATTCATCTTTGCACTACGGGCCAAAGATATTCGTCAACAATTCATCTTTGCACTACTAGCCAAAGATATTCAACCACAGATTATCTTTGCACTACAGGCCAAAGATATTCAACAACAGATCATCTTTGCACTACAGGCCAAAGATATTAATATCTCAAAGAAATATATAATCATTTCAAAATTTATATAAATAATAATTATAACCATGTTGATCAATTCACCTTTGCACTTAAGCTAAAGATATTCAATTATAAATTCAATGGTCATGATCATACCAGTCAACAATTCAACTTTGCACTACTGGCCAAAGGGAACCCATAGTCATGATCATACCAAAAATCTACCCATCTTTACACTCACGTCAAATAGAAATATCATCATTAGGGTTATAAAAATGTTATATATAATAGTAAAATCAATATAATCAAAACATCTAGATTTAATCTCAAGAGTAATATTCATAAATCAACTATAATTTGGTTAGAAAAAAAAACTAATTTTGTCATGAATAGTAACTCGTGAATAGTAACCTATGAATAGTAACTTCGTGAATAGTAACTCATGAATAGTAACTCGTGAATAGTAACTCGTGAATAGTAACTCATGAGTAGTAAATTCGACACAAAAAGGTAGAAATTCCACAATAAAATCCATACTAATATTTCGGTATAATGATATTGAAATAACATTTCTTAAACTTATAAACAATTTATTTTAATTGTTTACACTTTACTAAATAATGCATTTAATCATCCTAAAATTCTAAACTCATACGATTTCATCATCAATAACCAAAACCCTCATCAAAAATCTCCATATACCTCATATATGATTCTCAAGCCATAAAATCCTATTTTCCAATTATCTTACTTCACATAACATATTTAATTCATTTACTCATAACTAGTCTATTTTCATGAAAAATATCAAATCAGTACAAACAAATTTTCTTTTATGAGATTTAGTAGAATATAGTCGCATATTGAACATATATTTTTCTCAGAATTTTTTAAAATCATTTACTATTTTTCATATGGCCAAAATAGCCGAATATTTAAATATTTATCAAAAATTGTACTTTTATCCAAAAATTTCCAAATTTACAGAGTATACTTCTATCATATACATGTACTCCCAATAAAATTTTTTACCAATTTTGGAGTTAACCACAAGGAGTTATAAGTGTTACTTTTAAAATAGTCTTTTCTCATAAAATTCATAACTCTTAATCTATACATCCAAAAATCACCATTTTTTGACACAATCAAGAAAACTCATCAAATTATCATTTCAAATTTTTTCAGAATTTTTGAAGGTCAGAAAAATTACGAAACTGAAAAATATAACAACCTTTAAAATCCCTTACTATCCCGTACCTCAAAAGAGCAGCACTTCTGACTAGATATCGGATATGACGCTGAAGGAAACTTGCACTGCTGAATAGCAACTCACCAAGTATCTAAATACTCATAAAATACACTCGATAATCTAGAGAGAAAAAGAGAGAAAACTTATGAATTCTGGTGTGATTTTCAATTCTAACTTAGCCCTCTATTTAAAAGAAAATGTTAGCACGCCGAAGCAGACTTGACCTGCTACCTGATGACTTTACCTGCTACTATTCCACCCACCAAAAATCAGCCATCTTCCCCAACAACCAAAAGTGGGGCCCACCCATTTCTAGAATTTTCTACCAAAATTATTTATAAACCTAATTTCCGAATCAGTCACCTCTTAAAATTCATAACAAATCATTCGTTCATTTTTAACGGTTCAAAATTTGTGAACATATACTCAACTTATATATGCATAACATATCCAAAAATTACAACGATCCAACGGTCAGATTAAAAATTATAACTCACACAATAAAGTTGTAAGAACACTGATTTGATCTTTTAATACCTCCAATCCGATAAAATACTGATAAAATACCTCAACATGAATTCCTTCATTTATAACTACATAAATAAATCCATCATTTATATCCATATCAAATAAATATTTCATTATCATATAGATCAATAATTAATTATTCACAAATAATATTACAGAATCACAGTAATGACAACCAGGCAGTTCCCAGGAAAGAGGGGGCTTTCCGATAAGGATTTCTTCTTACTGGCGCCAATTAGGTGACCAAACCTCGCCTTGACAAAACTTTTTAGACATTGCCAATAATGCTATCTAATAATATTATTCAAATAATGTGACGCCCCCAAAATTAGGTATACATCACCCATCTTGGGTCGTCAGATACATAGTACAAAATACAAATACAACTTACTAATACAACTGTCGTGTACAATACGACAAAACATAAACTGTGAGTTTGAATACAAATATTATCTTCTAGAGAGTATTCATACTCAAAAGGAGTCCTCATTACATTTATTAACACGCCATTACATAGAATAGTGAGGACTACTAACTAATACTATCATTCGGACCATCACTCCGTTCTCCGACTTGCCCCAGCTACGTTCTCATTTCCTGAAGAGAACAGTGAAAGAAAGGGTGAGCTCAACTAGCCCAGTAAGAAATATTATGACTAAGATAATGCAGAATAAATTATCATTAGCCTTCAACAATGTTAAACTGATAAAATATAATAGACATCAAGTTTAACTGCAGCGGAACAAGCAATCCATTAAAAGAGTCAAGTAGAAAATAAACTCTACTATCTTTTATGATTTAAAAGATTTTCCAACACTGTGATCGCTGAGACTCAGCTTAATAAAATAATCCACATCATCGAATCACCCCTGCACTACGGCCAAGGATATTCGTATATTCATTAATGGTCATGATCATGCCAACAACTGTCCATCAATGCACTACGGGCCAATGAGGACTTTTACCACATCATTTGTAACATTACGGTCATGATTACACCGAATAATCCCTGGTCATAATCATACCAAGTCCATCTATGCACTACAGGCCACAGATGACTTTCAACAGAATATAAACATGAGGATGATGACAATGATATAAGAATTCAATAAAACAAGTTCAAGAATTAATTTATCCAAGAATTAACAACGTCCAAATTGTCAACATGATACTACTTTGTGGAGTAAAATTCAAGAATGATCAGGAGAATATTTTCATGAATAGATACTAGATGAAGCGCAAATATCAAGGATATTCCACAAATTTCATGGAGTATAGAAGTCAAAACTTAACCAACTGAGTATAATAAAGAATGGAATAACAAAAGAAATCACCATGCATGCGATAGACCGCACAGACAGGTTATTCCAACAGAATAATAAATAATGGAACCAGGTCCGGCGTAAACGCACAGACAGGATATTTCGACAGAATAATAAATAATGGAACCAGGTCCGGTGTAAAACACACAGACAGGATATTCCGACAGAATAATAAATAATGGAACCAGGTCCGGTGTAAAACACACAGACAGGATATTCCAACAGAATAATAAATAATGGAACCAGGTCCGGTGTAAAATACACAGACAGGATGTTCCAACAGAATAAAAATAAAAACGGAACCAGGTCCGGTGTAAAACACACAGACAGGATGTTCCAACAGAATAATAGAAGAATGTCACCAAGTATAGGGTAGACCGCGTATACAGGTTATTCCAACAGAATAATAAGAAATGGAATAACAACAGTTCTCTTCATGAATAAGAAAGAATAACACCCCTTACCGTTTTAAAGACGAGCTGAAATAAGGAAGTAGTTAAGTAGCAGAATACTCTTCTTCTCTCTCTCTCTATAGTTTCTCTCTCTAGAGTTCAGTGAATTCGTAAGAAATAATGAAGGAATGAGCTGCTATTTATAGAAAAAATAGAATGCATAGTAACTAATCCATGAACGGTCCAGATTGATTACTTTAATCTGACGGTCCATATTTAAAGAAAAATCTTTTAAATAAAATATAATATATTCTATTTATAGAATAACTTTAATAAAGTATTCTGTTTTATATAAAAAGATGTTTCTGTTTTATTACGTTAATAATACGAATAAAACAAAACGTCATTATCGCTAAATAATTCATATTATTAACTGACAATAATTGAATCAAACTGAGTGACTTCTCACATAAGCATTAATAATCAATACCGTGTGCTACTATGCAACCACACGTATTACTGTACTTTTACTACCGAGTAGTTCAACAGTAACAATGGTAAAACTTCCGCCGTTATTTTTAATAAAATATTTTTGTCGTTTTCTCAATCCGACAATAATTTCGTTGTGGGGTCCACCAATGATTGTGCCGTCGTACGAATATTCTCCGACAAAAAGAATATTCCCCGACCAAACGAATATTTTAAAACAACTTGCTTACTTTGCAAAATTTATAAATATTACCCACAACTATAACATTATATCAAATTAACTCCATAATATTCAAAAATGATATTTATAGAAAATTCATCTTTATTTATAAAAGTTGGGGTCTTACAACCTCCCCTTCTTATGAAATTTTGCCCTCGAAATTAGGGTACGTACCTGGTATGTCGAAGAGGTAAGGATACCTTGATTTCATTTCAGATTCTAACTCCCAAGTCATTTCCTCAACATCGTGGTTTCTCCACAAAACTTTGACTTGAGGTATAACCTTGGAGCGTAGAATATGTTCCTTCTTATCCAAGATTTGAACAGGAACTTCTTCATACGTCAAATCTTCCGCTATTTCGTCCGGTTCTAACTCAATAATGTGGTTCGGGTCTTCCACATATTTGCGTAACATGGATATGTGAAAAACGTTATGAACACGAGACATACTTGGCGGTAAAGCGAGTCTATAAGCCACAGTTCCTACTCGATCGAGGATTAAAAATGGACCGATGAATCGAGGATTGAGCTTTCCTCTCTTTCCAAATCTCGTAACTCCTTTCCATGGAGCAACACGTAAGAAAACATGATCTCCTACATCAAATTCCACGTCCTTTCGATGAAGATCAGCATAACTCTTTTGTCGATCTTGTGAGGTTTTTATACGTTGTCGGATCGTTTGAATCTTTTCTGTAGTCATACGTACCAACTCCGGTCCCAACAACGTTGCTTCACCCACCTCATCCCAGCATACTGGAGAACGACATTTTCTTCCATACAATGCTTCGAATGGAGCCATGCCAATACTTGCTTGATAACTGTTGTTGTAGGAAAACTCCACCAATGGTAAGAACTTGTCCCAACTTCCCTTGAAGTCAAAGACACAGAGTCTTAATAAATCTTCTAGAGTTTGAATAGTCCTCTCTGATTGTCCGTCCGTCTGAGGATGATATGCTGAACTAAATCGTAAATCCGTGCCCATAGCTTTTTGTAAACTAACCCAAAATCGTGAAGTGAATCTTGGGTCTCGATCAGAAACTATGGATACTGGCATACCATGCAGTCTTACAATCTCGTTTATGTACATACGAGCAAGACGTTCAAGTGTATAAGTTTCTCGTATCGGTAAGAAATGAGCAGACTTGGTCAATCTATCAACAATGACCCAAATCGCATCTATACCTTGAGAAACCTTAGGAAGACCGGTAACGAAATCCATGGTAATGTGCTCCCACTTCCATTCTGGAATTTCAAGTGGTTGCAATGGACCTTTTGGTACTTGATGCTCCGCTTTGACTCGTTGACAAGTTAGACACCTTGAGATAAACAACGCTATCTCTCTCTTCATATTGCTCCACCAAAATGTATGACGAAGATCATGATACATTTTGGTACTTCCAGGATGGATTGCAAACGGTGTGTTGTGCGCCTCCATCATGATTTCATACTTTAAATCAGGGTTGTTAGGAACACAAAGTCTGGAGTTGACTCGAAGTATTCCTTCTTCATCGATTCTTGCTTCCGGCATAACACCTTCTTGCACTTTCTTCCTCATACGCATCAGCTCCAGGTCTGTAGCTTGAGCAGCTTTAACTTTATCGATTAAAGTCGGTTCTACTCGTATATTCGCCATCATCACATGGGTCCCTGGAGTCTTTAACTCTATCTCCATCCTTTGCAAATCACACAAAATGGGCCTTTGTGTTGACAATATCGCACTCGTACTTGCATATGATCTTCTACTCAATGCGTCAGCTACCACGTTCGCTTTTCCAGGATGGTATTGAATGGTATGATCATAATCTTTCAACAGTTCAAGCCAACGTCGTTGTCGCATGTTGAGTTCCTTTTGAGTGAAGAAATATTTGAGGCTTTTATGATCCGTAAAGATCTCCACCTTCTCCCCATACAAGTAATGCCTCCAAATTTTAAGTGCAAAGACAACAGCTGCCAACTCTAGATCATGAGTAGGATAATTCCTCTCATATTCCTTGAGTTGTCTTGATGCATAGGCTATGACTTTTCCATGTTGCATGAGAACGCATCCCAACCCTTTGCTCGAAGCATCACTGTAGATGACAAATCCCTCCGAGCCAGATGGTATTGTTAGAACAGGTGCTGAAATGAGTCTCCTCTTGAGTTCTTGAAAACTCTGCTCACATTCTTCGCTCCAACCGAACTTTGTATCTTTTCGAGTCAGCTGAGTTAATGGAGTAGCGATTCGAGAAAATCCTTCCACGAATCTCCGATAATAACCAGCTAAACCAAGAAAGCTACGTACTTCGGTCACTGATTTAGGTTGCTCCCAGCTTTGAATAGCTTCAATCTTTGCCGGGTCAACAGATATTCCACGACTTGATACTACGTGCCCAAGGAATGCTACCTCTTCCAGCCAGAACTCGCATTTCTTCAACTTGGCATAAAGTTTGTATTCACGAAGCTTTTGGAGTACCAGCCTCAAGTGTTGCTCATGATCTTCACGGCTTTTGGAATAAACAAGGATGTCATCGATAAAGACGACCACAAAGTGATCCAAATATTCCTTGAATACCCTGTTCATCATATCCATGAAGGCAGCAGGAGCATTAGTCAATCCAAAAGACATAACTAAGAATTCATAATGCCCATACCGAGTTCTGAAGGCAGTCTTTGGAATATCCTCAGTTCTAACCTTCAGCTGATGATATCCAGAACGAAGATCGATCTTTGAAAAGAATTGTGCTCCTTGCAACTGGTCAAACAGGTCATCAATACGTGGCAATGGGTACCTATTTTTGATGGTGACATGATTCAACTCCCGATAATCAATACAAAGTCGCATACTCCCATCTTTCTTCTTCACGAACAGAACAGGAGCACCCCAAGGAGAAGTACTAGGACGAATAAAACCAATGTCTAACAATTCCTGCAGTTGGGTCTTTAACTCCTGAAGTTCAATAGGAGCCATTCGATATGGGGCTTTGGAAATGGGTTTTGTACCGGGTTCAAGGTCGATACAAAATTCAATTTCACGCTCTGGGGGTAGGCCAGGAAGTTCTTCGGGAAATACGTCAGGAAATTTATTAACAACAGAAATATCATTCAAAGCTGACGTATTTTTGTTTAGATCTGTGACATGAGCTAAGAAAGCTTGACATCCGTTTTTCAATAAACGAATAGCTTTATGGCTTGAGATGACAGCGATTGATTTTAATGGTTTGGTTGCTTGAATTCGCATAATAGGTCGATTAGGAATATGAAAGCTAACAACCTTACGAAAACAATCAATTTTTGCATGATGAGTAGTTAACCAATCAATCCCTAGAATCACGTCAAATGCAAGTATTTTTAATGAAATCAGATCGACAGGTAATGTGTGGGTACCAACTTGAACCAAACAAGACTTATAAACCGTGGATGTAATGAAGGTTTCTCCCAATGGAGTTTCAACAGCTAAGTCAAAGTCTAATTTCTCCGGAATCAAATTTAATCGATGAGCGCAAGTAGGAGAAATAAAAGAATGGGTAGAACCGGTATCAAATAAAGTATAGACTTCGTTAGAGTTTATGATAAGCTTACCCGTGATGACCTCATTCGGGTTCCTTGCTTTCTGGGAGTTCACAACAAACGCTCTCCCTTGCACAACCGGTTTTGACTTTTCTGGGACGGCCTTTGGTGCCTCCATCCTAGCTGAATTTGTCTTCGGTAAACGACAAAATCGGGCTAAATGACCTTCTCTTCCACAATTATAACATGCTTTGGACGGCATCGCGCAGTTTGGACTGATGTGCCCCTCCCCTCCGCATTTGAAACATATGATAGGTGGTCGTTCTCCTTCCTTAACGACAGGTGCTGGTGCTGACGTCTTTCCATCATTGTTGAATCTCCTCTTCTTGAAATGTCCATTCTTATTGTTTTGGCCCTGATTACCACCGAAGTGGTTACCATTTCTGGCCTGTTGATTCCCTCCACGCTTGTTGTCACCGCTTCGATGACTGCTCTCACTGGTATTATCATTTTGCCGGCTGCTCTCTTTTGGTTGCGTTGTCTCGTTATCGCGCTCCACCAACTGAGCCCTATTTACAACATCTGAATACAAACACAGTTTATGAGAAACAAGATGTTGACGTATCTCCGGCTTCAAACCTCTTAAAAACATCCGCGTCATTCTTTCTTCATTATCCACCAGGTGGGACGCAAACCGGGATAACTCCGCAAATTTTGCCTCGTACTGCGACACGGTCATATTATTCTGCTCCAATTTGATGAACTCCACCTCCTTCATGTGACGAATACTCTCGGGAAAGTATTTGTCGTTAAACAGCTCTTGGAACTTCTCCCAAGACATCTTCAGTGCGGCAGGTTGAGTACGCTTTATCGATTCCCACCAGTAATCTGCCTCTCCTCGCAACATAAAGGCGGCAAAGGGAACCTTTTGCTCCTCGGAGCAACCCAAGACATCAAATATCTTGGTGATCTGCTTTATCCATGTTTCAGCTACAAGTGGTTTGGGTTCTCCCTTAAACTCCGGTGGTCCCAGCTCCTTAAACTGTTTAGCGGTGACCGCCTGAGAGTTTCCAGTATTTCCACCTACGTTGTGGACAGGAGCCGCTTTCACCTGTTGTTGCATGAATTGCATAAAGCCTCTGAACATTTGATCATTCATCATTTGGTCAGTGTTGTTGTTTGCATGAGGATTGTCACCTTCCTGATGCACATTATCCTGATTATTGATATGTGGTGAATCAACAGTCGCCTGTGCTCCATTGCTATTCTCAACATTCTCAGATGCCATTTTCAGATACTGCCACAAAATAAAAATTAATTGATATGTCATATTTTATCCTTATATTATGACCGACCAATTAAATACCATGCAAATAAACTTAGGTAGGTCATACTAGCGAAGGAATTCCCCGTCTCTCCCCTCCTAGTTCTATTCTCACATCTTAGCCAGGGATCATATCCCTAAGCTCTGATACCAACTGTGACGCCCCCAAAATTAGGTATACATCACCCATCTTGGGTCGTCAGATACATAGTACAAAATACAAATACAACTTACTAATACAACTGTCGTGTACAATACGACAAAACATAAACTGTGAGTTTGAATACAAATATTATCTTCTAGAGAGTATTCATACTCAAAAGGAGTCCTCATTACATTTATTAACACGTCATTACATAGAATAGTGAGGACTACTAACTAATACTATCATTCGGACCATCACTCCGTTCCCCGACTTGCCCCAGCTACGTTCTCATTTCCTGAAGAGAACAGTGAAAGAAAGGGTGAGCTCAACTAGCCCAGTAAGAAATATTATGACTAAGATAATGCAGAATAAATTATCATTAGCCTTCAACAATGTTAAACTGATAAAATATAATAGACATCAAGTTTAACTGCAGCGGAACAAGCAATCCATTAAAAGAGTCAAGTAGAAAATAAACTCTACTATCTTTTATGATTTAAAAGATTTTCAACACTGTGATCGCTGAGACTCAGCTTAATAAAATAATCCACATCATCGAATCACCCCTGCACTACGGCCAAGGATATTCGTATATTCATTAATGGTCATGATCATGCCAACAACTGTCCATCAATGCACTACGGGCCAATGAGGACTTTTACCACATCATTTGTAACATTACGGTCATGATTATACCGAATAATCCCTGGTCATAATCATACCAAGTCCATCTATGCACTACAGGCCACAGATGACTTTCAACATTTTATAAACATGAGGATGATGACAATGATATAAGAATTCAATAAAACAAGTTCAAGAATTAATTTATCCAAAAATTAACAACGTCCAAATTGTCAACATGATACTGCTTTGTGGAGTAAAATTCAAGAATGATTAGGAGAATATTTTCATGAAAAGATACTAGATGAAGCGCAAATATCAAGGATATTCCACAAATTTCATGGAGTATAGAAGTCAAAACTTAACCAACTGAGTATAATAAAGAATGGAATAACAAAAGAAATCACCATGCATGCGATAGACCGCACAGACAGGTTATTCCAACAGAATAATAAATAATGGAACCAGGTCCGGCGTAAATGCACAGACAGGATATTTCGACAGAATAATAAATAATGGAACCAGGTCCGGTGTAAAACACACAGACAGGATATTCCGACAGAATAATAAATAATGGAACCAGGTCCGGTGTAAAACACACAGACAGGATATTCCAACAGAATAATAAATAACGGAACCAGGTCCGGTGTAAAACACACAGACAGGATGTTCCAACAGAATAATAGAAGAATGTCACCAAGTATAGGGTAGACCGCGTATACAGGTTATTCCAACAGAATAATAAGAAATGGAATAACAACAGTTCTCTTCATGAATAAGAAAGAATAACACCCCTTACCGTTTTAAAGACGAGCTGAAATAAGGAAGTAGTTAAGTAGCAGAATACTCTTCTTCTCTCTCTCTCTATAGTTTCTCTCTATAGTTTCTCTCTCTAGAGTTCAGTGAATTCGTAAGAAATAATGAAGGAATGAGCTGCTATTTATAGAAAAATAGAATGCATAGTAACTAATCCATGAACGGTCCAGATTGATTACTTTAATCTGACGGTCCATATTTAAAGAAAAATCTTTTAAATAAAATATAATATATTCTATTTATAGAATAACTTTAATAAAGTATTATGTTTTATATAAAAAGATGTTTCTGTTTTATTACGTTAATAATACGAATAAAACAAAACGTCATTATCGCTAAATAATTCATATTATTAACTGACAATAATTGAATCAAACTGAGTGACTTCTCACATAAGCATTAATAATCAATACCGTGTGCTACTATGCAACCACACGTATTACTGTACTTTTACTACCGAGTAGTTCAACAGTAACAATGGTAAAACTTCCGCCGTTATTTTTAATAAACTATTTTTGTCGTTTTCTCAATCCGACAATAATTTCGTTGTGGGGTCCACCAATGATTGTGCCGTCGTACGAATATTTCCCGACAAAAAGAATATTCCCCGACCAAACGAATATTTTAAAACAACTTGCTTACTTTGCAAAATTCATAAATATTACCCACAACTATAACATTATATCAAATTAACTCCATAATATTCAAAAATGATATTTATAGAAAATTCATCTTTATTTATAAAATTTGGAGTCTTACAAATAATATGAATTATTGATCTGATAATGGAGATATTGTGCAGTGATAATTATTGAAACAACAATAATATAAAATATCAACGTAGCAATTATTGATTCAATAAAATAAAATATTGAACAAAAATTACTGTAACAATTATTGAGTAGTGTCTTCTCACGTAAGAATCAACAATTAAAAAAAATAATGTGCAATACTGTGTGCTACTGTGAAACTACGTGTATTACTGTATTTTAACCACCAGGTATTCCAACAGTGTTAACGGTAACAACTACGCCGTTATTTATAAAAACTCAAATTTCTCGTTTTCTTCATTCGACAGTTATTCTGTTATGGGGCTCACAAATGACTGCGCCATCGTATGAATATTTCCCGACAAAAAGAATATTCCACGACTAAACGAATATTCCCCGACAACAATGAATATTTTATAACCACTTACGTATTTTGAAAAAAATTTCATATATCACCCTTAACTTTAACTTTTATCAATTTAACCATTTACTGAATAGTAATTATAAGAAAAATTGAATATTTTTATTTCATAAAATTCGGGGTCTTACAGCAGATGTATACATGAGTCTTGATTTAAACTATAATTTTTTATTTTGAGCAATGTAGCATGTGTATTCTTTGCTTAAATCAAGTTTTGGTGAACACAACACACACACAAAGCATATCTATAGCATGTATGAATTATCTGAATGTATAATATTATGCCCATGGTTCGCTCTGAATTTGTATTCTTAAATCTGGATAATTCGCTGAGGTAGTCTGGCTGAAATTCTGTTAGAGTTGGAACGATGTGAGACAAGTTTGCATGTTAGTTTAGTTGCATAGTAGTGCTTTTGTATTTTCATTGTTAGTTAGCATGCATTGCTTGAGTGCAAGAAATAGTTCAAGTTTGGGGGTATTTGATAAGGGGGTTTTACACCTACTTATTGGATATTAATTCACGCGAACTATGCCCATCTCAAGTATATTTTAGTGTGTTTTTAGTGCATTTTATGTTATTTTGCATTGCATTTACTTAAACTCCTTTGGTGTGAAAGTACAGGATATGGCATGATTTGGTGATGAAAATGGCATGAGGCTATAGGATGCATGGCGTGAGGATCTAGTGGAGCAAGGAAACCAAGCATGATGAGGATGAATAGCTCAACAATGCAGTAGCAGCAGCAACAATGTAGAACCAGACTCAGAAGCAGCAAAACAGAGTACAGATTGCAAGCCGTGCAGCCGCGTGGCAGAACACCCTTGAGGATGCGCGCCCGCGTGAGCCACCGGCTGGACAGGCAGAACACACTGTAAGTTACGCGTCCGCGCGAGGAATGCAAAGGAGGGGTGCGCGGCCGCGCGCGATGCCTGATGCTGCTGAGCTGTTTATTTTATTTTCTAATTTTAAGGGTTGTAATTAATTAAAAATGATTTCTGACTGGTGTCAGAAGAGTCATTCAGTACTTTTGACGTAT
Organism: Panax notoginseng; assembly: GCA_016801055.1. NCBI lineage: Eukaryota > Viridiplantae > Streptophyta > Magnoliopsida > Apiales > Araliaceae > Panax > Panax notoginseng. The sequence goes on from CM029017.1 coordinate 190,930,071, forward strand.
TTTCATATTAGAACTAGGGTTTACACGCTGAGAGAGATTCCAACGTAGAACAAAGCCTAAACTCCATCTTTTCTAATTCTTCTTGGGATTTTCTATCAGTGTGGATTATTATTATTATTTTACTGGATTTATATGAGGATTTGAACGTTACTAGTGGATGATAATCAGCAATTGGGTTTGATCATTTCTATCCTTCATCTTTCAATTGTTTGCTTATTAGCCATGTTTAGCTTTGATCCCATAATGGCTTTTGGTTCAGTCATGAACTAAACTCCATTATGGGATTCTAACGAGTTTTAGTATGTAGTTTAATTGCATGCTTGAATGCTGAACTATTTTACATATTACATGGGATTTCTATCATGGTTGTTTTGCATGTATGAATGCTTGATCACCATTAATTTTGAGTACTTGTATGGAATTGACAATGAACATGCGAGTATGGATTGTAATCATGATAGCATACGTATATGGGGCTGTTTTATATGGCTTGTGTATTTCGTGAACCAGATAGACATATACTGTTTCACCGTATGAGTTAAAATAAGGGCTTGTGCTTAAATTCAGTATGATTGCAATTTCACATAGACATATAGTGATTTTGATTGTATTGATGATTACATGGAGTCTATCGCTTGTGGATGTTCTGTAAGTAGGTCATAGTGCATTGAAAAATGGCTATGACTCTATTAGTGCTCTTGGCTACTTTCCTGTGATATGTGAACCTTTCTTGCATGATAGTGGTAATTAGATGAAGTATTAAATGAAGTTAGGATCCCATTATTTCCAAATTTGGTTTATTCCATTATTAGTTGTGTTTTAGTTATTATTTGCAATTAGAGTAATTCACCAATATAGTCATTAGTTTAAGCATATAAATATAGTGATTTAATTGATGCATAGTGATTTAAATTAGACAACTTTCTATGTGGGATCGATACTTTACTTACTCTGTATTACTTGTTGACACATGTATGTTTGCATGAGTTAGAGCTCTTTTGTTAGAACTAAAAAAGAGGCAACAGTCAACAAGTAATAAAGTGAAAGTAGAGTATTATTTCTACGAGGAATTAATGATAAAAATTACCAAATACTAACTCTTAACCAAACTAATTTTATTTAAACAATCAATTTAAATTTTAAAATTAAATTATTTAATTAAACTAATACTAATTACCACTAGTTAAAAAATCAGATTATGGAGATTTAAGATCACAACTTCACTTATTGCTTCACTTAAAGTAATACATTTCTTATCGATTTTGCTCACTATTCTGAATTGTTAATCAAGAACACAAAAATAAATATGACCATCTCTCAATACATCATACTAAAATCAACTTAAATCCACAACTGATAAAATTAAGAAGAACACCCTAATTATTAAATAATTCACTATATCTCTATGTGAATTACAATTAAATAGGATTTAAAGCACAAGTTTTCTATTAGATTACATGCGATGTATATGTATATCTATATCCTAGACATAAATTATGAATTCCAACGTCATGCAAAACACACAATCACATGTTATTATGATCAGATCTAAATCTATAATCTATTTCTCAATTTCATATAGATTATCACGGTAATTGTTAGCTAAACAATTAAGCAATTAGCACAAACCATAATAGACAATCCCATAATAGTTAACAAAACTTACAAGGAAGCATATCAAAATAAATTACTCAACAAGATCCATTATAATCTTAAACAAGAAAATTAATTCATAATCATTGAATTAAAATCAAGAATTCACAACTGAATAAACATTAAAAGGCAAAAGTAAGATTAGAGAAGAGAATATAATCTGTTTTCAGCAGTCTCGAGACTCCTCTTCCGCTCCTACTTTGATTCTTCAGTGTTCTCCAAGTTGTTTCAATCTCCAATAGCTAATTTAAACTAGTGTTTTTCCTAATCTAATGGAATGATAAGCTCTAATCCTTTTGAATTCTCCTCCTTTTATATCCCTCTTCATGTGTCTTTTAGCCCTCCTTAAAGTCCTTGAACCAATCAGCCAAAACCAATCCTTCTCTGACTCAACTTCTGAAATCACCTCTTTCTTCCCACTTAGAAAGGGAAATTTTATATTGTCGGGGAACCGACGTGCGCACAAACAACATGTTTAAATGTTATGCATAGCGTAGGGTGCTATAGGCTAATCACCTGTTGTACTTGTTTATATTGAATTGTCAGTTAAATACTGTTAATTCAAGTAGGAGTTCTTAGTCCTTAGTGACTGCTCAATGTTTAATCTTCTTTAAATCTTGAAGTATTGAAACCTTTGAATTTCGTTGAATATCTTCAGCCCATAGTGACTTTTATTTCGATTCAAAGGTCAGATTTGGAGAAGTTGATAATTCTTGCTTCCAATATTATTTTTTTGATTCTAGAACTATCATTTACCATTATACCCTTGAGATTACAAACTTTATATTATACTTGTTTATCCTTATTGCTATATTACTTGTTGGGCAAATTTATTTTTTATTCTTTCTTTCCTTAAACATTTCAGTTAAGGCAGAAAGTGGTGAAATATCGTGCAAGGATAAGGGAAAAGGCAAGATTAAGGAGTAGCTTGTTTGTTTTATGATTAGATGTTATTATTATTATGTTGTAATAAAACTTATTCGGTATTATGTATTAAGTAAAGTGACAGTTAAGTTATGTATTAAGTTAGTAATGGTTGCGAGACTTTGGGACGAGAATATTTATATTAAATCAATGTAAATTATCAGCGACCACATGCGGTCGCTAATGGTGGTCGCTGATACGTGGTTCCATGTCACCCCTGAGACCTTACTCACTGTGGCTCAGCTTAGCGACGGAATCAGTCGTTATAGGCGGTTGCTAAAACATCGGTCGCTAATATTGGTCGTCAGAGTCCACCTAGGGACCAGATAATGTGTGACCATTATCAACAATCGCAATCGGTCTCTGATGTACATCTGCGACCGACTGCAATCGCTGATAGTCGGTAGCAGATAAAGTTTTTACTTATAGTGTTACATTAGTTTCTAAGTTAAATGACTATAGAGTCGATAATTTTATCATTTTCTTAACGATCGGTGCATATGTTAATTCTAAAATTTTGAGTAATGAGTTTATGGTTGACATTTAATTCACAATCCAAAACAACATTTAATATTTTTTTTAAGCCTTATCTTAAGGATTACAATATAATCTCATAATCAAATAATTATCACTATCACAATACAAATAATATAATCAAGTCTCACATATAAATGAGAAAATATAATTTATATAAAGGAAAAGAAATAAACTTACACGAGTAAAAATCGAACCTGATCATATTTAAAAATTACAGGGTCTCAATCTTAATCGCTAGGTTAAGATCACATTGATACATTTAATTTTTTAATTAGTTACTTCACAAATAACTTGATTTTATTAAATCAATATTAATAGTTTATTAGATAGGTTAAAAGTAATAGTTTTGTTTATCTACTATTGCATCAAGTAAAAATATTTCTTAGACAATGTATTAAGGTTAGATTGTTTTTTTTTGTCAGATAAGTATATTAATTAATTAGACATCTTAATGAAAGACTGTAATTTCCTTTATAATCAAGGTTACTTATAATATATTTTTAAGAATTGAAACAAATTATTGTTATAGTCTCAATTTCATAAATAATTTCCTATTATCTTAATAAACAATTTAAAAAATACACAATTAGATATATCATTACCATCTTTTATAATTATATTCATGAATAAGTTTCTAAAATAAAAAGTATAAATATTAAAACAGTCTGTTACTTGCACGGGTATTGAACTCAAGAAATAGAGCACTCTCTAATATTTTAAAACTTATTCCCCCAATAAAAAGTAAATCTAATAAATATTTGTTTCTTTTTTAATTAAATTTATAATACTTTTAAACTTCTTCTATCAATAGAAAAAACAAATCCAAAACCTAAAAGATTTCCTAATTTTTTTTAATCTTTATCCTCATCACATCTTTAAAATTAAAAAACGAAAATCTCAACACAAAAATAGAGCACTCTCATAGCTTCCTCACAAAAGAAAGCACTCTCAGTCTCTAATATTTTTAAAAATTCTTCCCCCAATAAAAAATAAATCTAATAAATATATGTTTCTTTTTTTAATTAAAATTATAATACTTTTAAACTTCTTCTATCAATACAAAAATAAATCCAAAACATAATAGACTTCTTCTTTTTTAATCCTTACCCTCATCACATCTTTAAAATTAAAAAATAAAAATTCCATCCATGATACTGGAACAAAATAATCCAAAAACCTACTAATTAAATCTTTAAATAATAAATAATGAAGTATTTTGAGACCATCAAGTAATTATATACAACATTTTACTAAATAAAATCTTTTATATTAAAAATTACAAAATAGATACTTTACTATGTAATTAATAATTAAGTTTTATTTTTAATAGTCAATTTGAGATCATTTTCAAATTCAAATCCATATTCATTTAGTTTTAGATAATGCAATAAAAAAAATAGTATACCTACAAAATACTACTAATTATAATATTTATTATTTCAAAAATTTAATGAATCACATTAATTTTAATATAAAAATATATTAATTTGCTTGAATAGGTCAGTATTAATCTTATATTTTGAAAGGAGGAAGCATACAATAACAAATACGTTTTGTTTTTAGTGAGTGAGAAATATAATTGAGTGTATTGGCACATAATAAATTATAAAAATTTGTGATTTAAATGTGTACTATCAAATCTATATTTTGCTTGGTTGGTTACGTGCATACTTCTAAAATATGATGTTCTCTTCTTCTACAAATATAACGAGAGATAGTGGATAAGACTCTTTAGGTATTATTGAAATTGTTACTTTCTAAGTATGGCTAATGGCACTTCAATTTGTCCCTTTTAAGTTATCATTCACTTTTAAAGTTATTTTTAAAATTTATTTAATGTCAATTAGATCTTTAACATGATATTTTTTTTATCAATTTTTGTAACACCCCCAAAATAGGTATACATCACTCATCTTGCGTCGCCAAATACATGGTATAAAATATAAATACAAGTTTAATTATACAACTGTCGTGCAAAATATGACAACACAATAGCTGAGAGTTTTAACACGAATATTGTGTCCCAGACAATATTCAAACTCAAATTCAATCTCATTACAATTATTATCACATTATTTCACAAAATAGTGAGGACTACTAAAACAACCATCTACACCGTCAATCCATTCCTCGACTAGTCACAGCTATATTCTCATTTCTTGAAGAGAACAGTGAAAGAAAAGGGTGAGCTCAACTAGCCCAGTAAGAAATATTATGACTAAGATAATGCAGAATAAATTATCATTAGCCTTCAACAGTATAATAACTGATAGAATATAATAGACAACAAGTTTTAGATCAACAACTGCAGCGGAATAACCAATCCATTAGAAGAGTCAAGTAGAGCATGATATCTACTATCTTCTATGATTTAAATGTTTATCATCAATTTTATCGATGAGACTCAGCTAAATAAATAATCAACATCACTGAATTATCCATGCACTACGGGCCAAGAATATTCATTAATATCACGACCACGAATTATTCATGCATTACGGGCCAAGGATATTCGTGTTTTCACCAATGATCATGAACATTGTTGGGTAAAATCTAGTTACGCACAACACGCAAGTATAAGTGGTCAACAAGTAATACAATGATAAGTCAAGTATCGTTCCCACATAGATTAACAAGAAATTAACCCTCACAATTATCAATTTTCTGTTAATCTAAATTTTATTAAACTATCCAATTTAAGAATTATAACTAAAAATATTAAAAATACTAAGAATACCAAACAATCAACAAACCCTAAAAACTGTAATTTCAAACAAATATTGGAGAATTAGGCTTACAACTTCACTCTAAGTGTCACTCTGATTATTACACTTTTATTCCAGTTTAATGCACTATCACAGTTTATTAATCAAGAACACTCAAATAGAACTAGTCATCTCTCGATGCACTAATACCATATTAACTTAAATCCACAAATTAGATAGAATTAAGCTAAACACCTTAATTAACTAATTCACTATATCTCTATGTGAATTACAATCAAAGAAGGTTTAAGTTCAAGTTCTCTATCCAATTATATGTGATGCTAAGCATATCTCTACCTTAACATTAATTAAGATTCTATTCAATCACAGAATTCAATAACACATGCTATATTGACTAAGTCTAGACTTGTATTTCCTCTCTCGAATCCATACAAGTCCACATAGAATTGGTGATCAAGAAATTCATACATTCAAACACAAATCAATATAGATAAACTGAAAGATAGATTATTAAACTGAAAATCACAAACTACATAATCATTGTTCCACCCAAAGATCCGTTATAAGCCTAAAAAGTAATTTAGTTCATCATAGATGAATTAAAAACTGAAATAATTAAAGTAAACATCATCCCAATTACAAATATTAAACTAAAGAAAAAGAATGAATCCATAACAACCCTTCTCTCTAGCCTTAATCTGCAATTATCGTGAAATCTCCTTCAAAGTCTCCCTCTAATGCTCTTGCTCAAAATTTGTCTTCAATAATGTTAATTTCTTGAATGATGCTTCAATCATGTTGTTGTTGTTAAATTATATGCCAAGACACGTAATCTAACTCTAATTCCATGCACAATTGAGTTCCAAGCCATACCAAACACTAGCCTATACGTTTACTGCAGTAGTTCAAAAGGTAACAGGAGTCTGGTTTTCCCGTACCCCCGTCCCGGCGTGGGTTTATCTTTATAAATGTCAGCCCCGACGGGCCTGTCCTCTATTAATTTTTCAGCACCCCTCGCCCCAGTGGGGGTTTTATGTATAGAAAGTCCGCCCCAACGGGGGTACCTTCTGTCTTTAGTCCACTTTTAGCTCATGTTCTTACCAAATTTCACCATAATTCTACCTTTCAAGTCCAATTGCCACGCCACCACCCCTAAACAAAAAATAACACTAAACAAGTAAAAACGAAACATAAAAACAAAGAGTTAACACATTTTAAGCTTGAATTAGAGGCTGATTCTTAAGTGTAAAACCCACTCATCAAACATGCCAAACAACAATTCATCTGTGCACCCTTGGCCGAAGAGAACGTATGGTCATGATCATACCAACAACTGTCGTTGAGACTCAGCTCAATAAATAATCCACATCACTTGTAATATTACAGGTCATGATTAATACCGAATAATCCTTGGTCATAATCATACCAATCAATAGTCTATCTTTGCATCCTTGGTCGAAGTTGACTTTCATCACAATATAAGCATGAGGATGATGACAATGATATAAGAATTCAATCAAACGAGATCATGGATAAATATTAAAGACTTTAAATTTATCCACAGTTTAAAAATGTTCAAATTGTTAACATGATACTGCTTTGTGGAGTAAAATTCAAGAATAATATTCACGTATCAAAAATAATTTGGACATAAAAGAAATCAATTTTTATCATAAATAGTACCCTTGGCGAATAGTACCCGAGTGAATAGTACCCCGTGAATAGTACTCCGGCATGAAAAAGTTAAAACTAATCAAGAATGTTCAAAAAAATATTCTCATGAAAAGATACTGGATGAAGCGCAAATTTTAAGGATATTATACTAATTTCATGGAGTATAGAAGCCAAAACTTAAAAAAAAGAGTGTAGAATTTAGAATCTGAACCGAAATAATATTACTTACATATTACAGAGTATTGAAGAAAATATTATTTCTTACGAGTATTGAACAAAAATAACATCTCGTACAACTGTTGAACGAAAATAATATTCCTTACGAATATTAAACGAATATAATATTCCTTACGGATATTAAACGATGATAATATTTCTTGCGAATAATGAATGAAATAAAATTTCTTACGAATACGAAAAATAATATCGTAAGAGAATATGAAATAAATAATACCTCTTACCTCAAAAGAATAATATTTCTGACTGGTATAGCGGATATTTTCTTGAAGAAAAACTTGCACTATTTGCAACACTCAAAGTTTTCTTAAACTCAAAGAAATACGCTTAATATTATAGAAGAAAAATTCTCTGATTCTGGTGTGATTTTCTTTTCTAAACTGAGCATCCTATTTATAGGAGAATGATATGATACTATTTAGACGTACAGTAGGAGAAATCACCGGCGCACAGTTGGGTTCACGAAAAATTTTCTAATTTTCAAATTCTTTACTATGCAAATACTATGCATAATAAAATATAATATATTCTATTTTTCATAAAAAACAAAACTTATTATAATATATATATATATATATATATATATATATATATATATATATATATATATATACTGAATAACTTTCTATCGATAATTTTTAAAAATGAGTAAGTGGGGGTCTAAATAATACGCCAAACTTACAACAAATACTTCATAAAAATCCCCTTAATATTGTTAACAACATTTATTCATCATTATTATAACTCGCAATATTAACAACCAGATTGTTTCCAAGAAAGAGGGAGCTTTCCGATAAGGATTTCTCCCTATTGACGCACAATTAGGTGACCAAACCCCTTTCCTCGACAGAACTTTTTAGATATTATTAATTATGCAAATAATAATATGAATAACTTGTCATCTCAATTATTAATTTAATAATATAAAATATTGTGCAGATGATATTGTGACAATAATTGAATCAATAACGTGAGATACTATGCAGCAATTATTGTGGCAATAATTGAATAAAACTGAGTGACTTCTCACGTATATAAGCATCAATAATCAATAATGTGTGCTACTATGCAACCACGCATATTATTATACCTTTACCATCGGGTATTTCAACAATTAACGATAAAACTTTCGCCGTTATTTTTATAAAAAGATATTTCTGTCATTTTCTAACTCCGACAGTAATTCTGTTGTAGGGTCCACCAATGATTGCGCTGTCGTACGAATATTCCCCGACCAATCGAATATTTTATAATAACTTGCATACTTTGCAAAGAGAATACTACCCACAACTATAACAATATATCAAATTCACACCTTAATAAAAAAGTATTTCGAGAAATTAAATCTTTATTCATAAAATTTGGAGTCTTACAACCTCCCCTTCTTATGAAATTTCATCCTCAAATTGGCGTACGTACCTGGTATGCCGAAGAGGTGAGGATACCTCGTCAGATTCCAATTTTTGAGGTATAACCTTTAAGCGTAGAATATGTTTCTTCTTATACAAGATTTTAACAGGTATCTCCTCATACGTTAAATCTTCTACTATCTCGTCTAGTTATAATTCAATAATGTGGTTCGGGTTGTCCACATATTTACGTAACATCGATACGTGAAAACGCGACATACTTTGCGGTAAAGCGAGTCTATAGGCCACAATTCCTACTCGATCGAGGATTTCAAATAGACCAATTAAATAGAGGGTTGAGATTTCCTCTCTTCGTCAATTCTTGCTTCTAGAATAACGCCCTCTTGAACCTTCTTTTTCACATTATCAGCTCTGAGTCTGTAGCTTGAGCGGCTTTAACTTTATCAATTAAAGTCGATTCTTCTCGTATATTTGACATCATCATGTGGGTCCCTAGAGTCTTTAACTCTATCTCCATCATTTGAAAGTCATATGAAATGGGTCTTTGTGTTAAGAACGTCGCACTCGTAACCGCATACGATCTTCTACTCAACGCGTCAGCTACCACGTTTGCTTTTTCCACGATTGTGACGACCCCAAAATAGGTCCATTCCATCCAACCTATTCTGAGTCGCCAAATACATGGTATAGAAAATAATTACAACTTTATTACAACAATTGTCGTGCAAAATACAACAACACATATGTTGTGAGTTTTGATACAAATATATATACCAACTGTGACTCTTGACACCAACTTGGGTAGCACATCACAATGACACCTTACATAAAAGTACAGTCAAAAATTGTTTTAGAAATTAAAATCTTTGGAAAGTGCTCAAGGAAACCTTCGTACATGGGAGGCCATGCGTCTAGGTTATGATAGATATCATATGTCCACAGAATTATCCTTGGTTGACCCAATAGACCCCAAAGAAAAACGAGAAGATTACTATCATGCTCTTTCCAATGGTGAGTCTTCTCTTGACATATAACTATCTCCACTGTCTCCAGTTGAAAATTATATTTCAAATAAACTCCAAAATCATATAGGTAGTGCTCATAGATATACTCAGCAAGTGGATGTGCACAACCTTGTCTTATGATGACACGAGATTGTATGTCATTAGACATCTTGTATGATAGTGACAAAACACCCTTCCAACGTTAGGTTCACCTCACCCTATTTGATTCATCAAATATAACTACTAAATGATGTATAAAATACAACACACTTTTCTATACTGTTTAGGGAGAACTCCACAGCTAGAGACCACTGTCCTATTCCCTTGTTACCCCCGCTCGACCCAGCTACACTCTTATTACCTGAAAGGAATTGTGAAGCACAAGGGTGGGCTCAACTAGCCCAGTAAAGAATATCATGACTAAAGATAAATAAATTATCAATAGCCTTCAACAGTAATAAATCAGAGATTTAGAACATATGGTAGATGATAAAAATTTTCAACCATAGTTGCAGCGGAACGAACAATCCATTAGAAGAGTCAAATAGACCATAAAGTCTATTATCTTCTCCATGTTAAAATCCCACTAATAATGTTTTATCCCTGTAACATCAATCAACAGTTCTGGTCCACAATCATATGAATAACTCATAATCATAATTGTGATTATAAATTCCTTTTCGCACCCAGGACAAAGATAATTTTCATCACCTGTCTTTACCTGAAACATCAAAGATCATGGTTATACCAAATCACAGTTCATCTTCATAATCATACTAATAAATTCATCTTTGCACCACGGCCAAAGATATTCATCAACAGTTCATCTTTGCACTACGGGCCAAAGATATTCAACAACAGATCATCTTTGTATTACGGGCCAAAGATATTTAACAACAGGTTATCTTTGGACTACGAGCCAAAGATATTCATCAATAATTCATCTTTGCACTACAGGCCAAAGATATTAATATCTCAAAGAAATACATAATCATTTCAGAATTTATATACACCATAATTATAACCATTTTAATCAATTCACCTTTGCACTTAAGCTAAAAATATTCAATTGTAAATTCAATGGTCATGATCATACCAATCAACGATTCAACTTTGCACTACTGGCCAAAGAGAACCCATAGTCACGATCATACCAATAATCTACCCATCTTTACACTCAAGTCAAAGAGAAATTTCAACTTCAGGATTATAAAAATGTTATATATGATAATAAAAATAATATGATCAATAACTGTGTTTAATTTCAAAAGTAATATTCATAAATCAACGATAATTTGGTCAGAGAAAGAAACCAATTTTGTCGTGAATAGTACCCGTAAATAGTAACTCATGAATAGTAACTCATGAATAGTAAACCCGACATGAAAAAGGTAAAAATTTCACAATAAAATCCATACCAATATTTTGGTATAATGATATTAAAAGAATAACATTTCTTAAACTTATAAATAATTTATTTTAATTGTTTACACTTTACTAAATAATGCATTTAATCATCTTAAAATGTCAAACTCATAAGATTTCATCACCAATAACCAAAACCCTCATCAAAAATCTGCATATACTTTATATAGGATTCTCAAGCCATAAAATCCTATTTTTCACTTTTCTTACTTCACATAACATATTTAATTCATTTACTCATAACTAATCTATTTTTATGAAAAATACTAAATCAGTCCCAAAAATATTTCTTTTCTGGGATTTAGCAGAATATAGTCCCATATTGAACATATATTTTTTCCGGAATTTTTAAAATTCATTTACTATTTTTCATATGGCTAAAACTGCCGAATATTTGGACATTTATCATAAACTGTACTTTTGTCCAAAAATTCTGAAATTTACAGAGTATACTTCTGTTATATACATGTACTCCCAATAAAAAATTTACCAATTTTGGAGTTAACCACAAGGAGTTATAAGGGTTTACTTTTAAAATAGTCTTTTCCCATAAAATTCATAACTCTTAATCTATACATCCAAAAATCGCTCTTTTTGGACACAATCTAGAAAACTCATCAAATTATCATTTTAAATTTTTCCAAAATTTTTGAAGGTCAGAAAAATTATGAAACTGAAAAACATAACAACCCTTAAAATCCCTTACCTCAAAAAAGTAGTATTTCTGATTGGATATCGGATATGACGTTGAAGGAAACTTGCACTGATGAAAAGCAACTCACCAAGTATCTAAATACTCACAAAATATGCTCGATAATATAGAGAGAAAAAGAGAGAAAACTTATGAATTCTAGTGTGATTTTCAATTCTAACTTAGCCCTCTATTTATATGAAAATGTTAGCACGCCGAAGCAGACTTGACCTGCTACCTGATGGCTTTACCTGCTACTATTCTACCCACCAAAAATTAGCCATCTTCCCCAACAACTAAAAGTGGGGCCCACCCATAATTTTAATAAAAATATTTTATTTTCCGAAACTTCAATAATTCATAATAAATAGCCCGTTTATCAGAAAAATTCGAATCTCATGTCCTTTCCATAGGAAATTTAATTCTCTACAACTTTGAAAGTTTAAATTTTTCCAAATTCAAATCAGAAAATATCCGAAATTCACATACGGACGATTTTTAATACTTCTTATAACAAATCATACGTTAATTTTTAACGGTTAAAAATTTGTGGATATATACTCAACTTATATATGTATAACATATCCAAAAATAACAACGATCCAACGGTCGGATTAAAATTATAACTCACGCAATAAGGCTTTAAGAACATCGATTTGCTCTTTTAATACCTCCAATCCGATAAAATACTGATAAAACACCTCAACATTAATTCCTTCATTTATAACCACATAAATAAATTCATCATTTATATCCACATCAAATAAATATTTCCTTATCATATAAATCAATAATTAATTATTCAAAAATAATATTATAGAATCACAATAATGACAACCAGGTAGTTCTCAGGAAAGAGGGGACTTTCCAATAAAGATTTCTCCTTACTGGTGCGCAATTAGATGACCAAACTTCTCCTTAGACAGAACTTTCTAGACATTATCAATAATGCTATCTTATAATATTATTCAAATAATATAAATTATTGATCTGATAATGGAAAATACTGTGCAGTGACAATTATTAAAATAATAATAATATAAAATATTAACGTAGCAATTATTGAATCAATAAAATAAAATATTGAACAGTAATTACTGTAACAATTATTGAGTAGTGCCTTCTTACGTAAGAATCAATAATTCAAAAATACTGTGCAATACCGCGTGCTACTGTGCAACAACGCTTATTACTTTACTTTACCCATCGGGTATTCCAACAGTATTAACGGTAACGATTACGCAGTTATTTATAAAAATTCAAATTTGTCGTTTTCTTCATCCGACAGTTATTCTGTTATAGGGCCCACAAATGGCTGCGCCATCGTACGAATATTCCCCGACAGAAAGAATATTTCACGACCAAACGAATATTCCCCGACAACAATGAATATTTTATAACCACTTGCTTATTTTGAAAAATTTGCACATTTCACCCATAACCAAAGCATTATATCAAATTAACAAATTATTATTCACAATAATAAATAGAAGAAATTTGATTTTATTCATTAGAAAGTTAGGGTCTTACAACGATGGTATTGAATGGTATAGTCGTAATCTTCAACAGCTCGAGCCAACGTCTTTGGCGCATGTTACGTTCGTTTTGGGTGAAGAAATATTTGAGAATTTTGTATCAGGTTCAAGGTCAATACAAAATTCGATTTCATGCTCTAGGGGTAGTGTAATACCCCCTTCCCGAAAAGGAAAGGGAGGTCACGTGCAAAACACAACAAACCTCAAAATAAGTAAATAGAGCACTAATGACTTCAAATATGTAATAATGATATCCATCAATGAAGTACTAAATACAATTTTCTAACTAGAGTCAAAATAACCAAAACCAAAAATCGAACAACCTAGATGGTCGAAGGCAACACTCTCATCACACTAGCCTTGAATCACCCTTGCAAACCTGCCGGAAGAAAAACACAGCATGAGCCAATTGCCCAGTACGGATATAAAGATACAAAAGATATACAACTGAAATACGAAATCAACAGAGACAAAATATTGCCTTCGACAAAAAAATAAAATCTCGGAGGATCTGAATAGAATATATATGAACCAACAGAATTAACGAAAGAAACAGAAGAGTAAAGAATAAACTGAAGTAACTAACTCAATTAATTAAACTGAATAGAAACAAAAAGAACTAATACAATGAAATAATAGGTTGAATCAAATAGCTGGGTGTTATTTCATACCGAGTGAGTTCAGAAATATACATTTCCACACAGGCAAGTCGAAACAATGCCACACAGACAAGTCAAAACAATACCACATAGGCAAGTTAAAATAATGCCATATATGCAAGTCAAAATAATGCCACACAGGCAAATCACACATTGGACTGCGAATCCAAGTGCATGCAAATCGGATAGGTGTGTTTGGCACAACATCACCAATCCGCAGAACATAAAACTAGGGTTAACCTATTCGCCTCCCACAACAAAACACCAAATGGCCCACTTCCTCCGGAGCCCAAACGAAGACGTCGTGGACTAATCACACTACCACGAAAAGTGTCATGCCTCTCGTGCCAAGATGACATGCCTGTAGTACGCCCACAGGTGGTTATAGCTCAGGTATACCCTACGGTATATTCTAACAAAAATATCATGTCACAACACATGCGACATAATACTAACAAAAGGGTTCTATATGTACATGTTGAACCAAAACAAATTATAGTCACAATATCTCAAAAAGAAGGTAGCAACATGTACCGCTCTACAATTATCAAAAATAAATACTAAACATGATAACCTAATTCAAAGAGTACAAATACGAGTCATATGTATCAACTCTAAAATGAAACTAATATATGAATTTCACCGGAAACAATTATGTGAAATCATAACAAAATTCGAAACAAGGGATAAAAGAGTCTCGCTGAAAAAAATTATAGAATATGTACAAATTTTAATAGAAGAAAAAGAATTTAAATTACTGAATACAGTCAAAGTATCAATTATCAAATTTCTATTTAAGATTTCCAATGGGATTATAAGAAAATAAATGACGAGATATCACGAGATACAAAGAATGCAACCATAATCAAAGGAGTGGAGTACGAAATCCGTACCTAGATTAAGCAATGAAATACCCAAAATTTATACTCCAAATTATTCGTTAAACTCCTTTCGTCCGAACTAAACAAAAAATAATAATAACTATAAATACGTCTGCAAAATATTTCTTCCATCTTTAACCCATTAACTAACCCATATTATTATTATTATTATTATTATTTTAGACAATCCGTTCCTTAATTAATAGAATGTATATATATTATTACTATATACTAAAATAAAAACAATAACTTCAGGGGTGCAGATTTTTTTTTCCAATTCATGATGGTTAGCTTATTCATTGAACTCTCCCTATATATATATATATATATATATATATATATATATATATATATATATATATATATATATATATATATATAAGTCTAAAGCCCTCCGTTCCAACTTCCAAGACAAGGCGAACTAAAACATAAAAAAGAAGAAGATCACACATGCTTTCAATATTATACACTAATTGTTATACTCCTCAATATTTTCAATAAGAAATCAGAGATAGACTTACAGGTATGATAAAAAGAATTCAATTCCTGATCTCTGGTCTTGATAGTTCTGCCTCTTTGCGCCGTTCATCTCCACAATTCTTATCAGACGTGATGAAATATAAGTAGGTTTCAGATATTTATTTATTAACATATCTTATTAACTCTCCTAATTTTAATAGGATTTATTATTACTCACATTTACTTAAATTAAACCCAATTTATTTTTAAGGCCCAAATTGTACTAAATTAATTTACCCATCACTTATTAATATTTATTAGCCCACACAAATTAAATAACTAGTTTGACCCAAATAAATGACAAAGTCCAATTAATATGTTTTAAAATATTTTTTTATATTTTTTTTTTCGGGTATTACAGGTAGGCTAGGAAGTTCTTCGGGGAAGACGTCAAGAAATTTATTAACGATAGAAATATCATTCAAAACTGTGACTCTCATCCAAGATTTGGATAACAAGTCACATTGATACCTATCAAATTGCCACCGTTATTCACGGCGTCCCCCTACGAAAAGTCTGGCTTTGATGCATTTCAAGACTTGAAAGTCACCATCAAAAGGGTCGGGGCTCTTTACTTATGGCTTAATATGACAGTGATTAACTTTAGTGGTTTAGTTACTTGAATTCGCATAACAAGTTGGTTAGAAAGGCTAACAACCTTACGAAAATAATCAATTTTAGCATGATGAATAGTTAACCAATCGATTCCTAAAATCACATCAAAGACAAGTATTTTCAAAGAGATAAGATCGTCAGGTAACGTGAGGGTGCCGATTTGAATCAAACAAGATTTATAAATGGTAGATATAACGAAGGTTTCTCCTAACGGAGTTTCAACAGATAAGTCAAAGTCTAATTTCTCAGGAGTTAAGTTCAAATATTGAACACAACTAGGTGAAATAAAAGAGTGGGTAGAACCGATATCGAATAAGGTATAGACTTCGCAAGAGTTTATGATTAACTTACCCGTGATAACTTCGTTCGGGTTCCTCGACAAACGCTCTCACTTAAACTACCAGCTTTGACTTGTCTGGGACATCCTTTGGCGTCACTATCCCAGCTGGACTTGACTTCACTGCATGACAAAATTGAGCTAGGTGACATTCTCTTCCGCAATTGAAACATGCTTTGGGTTGCTGCGTACAGTTTGGACGGATGTATCCTTCCTATCCCCATTTGAAATATACGACCGGTGGTTGTTCTTTTTCCTTGGAAACGGGTGCCGCTGTCTTTCCATCATTATTGAACCTTCTCTTCTTGAAGTTGTTCTCACTTAGTTCACCTTTCTTATTATCCTAGCCATGATTACCACTCAAGTGGTTACCATTTCTGGCATATTGATTCCCTTCACGTTTGTTGTCACCTCTTCGATGACTGCTACCACTGGTATTATCGATTTGCCGGCTGCTCTCTCTTGGTTAGGTTATCTCATTATCATGTTCCAATAACCGATCCCTATTCAAAACATCTGAATACAAGCAAAGTTTGTGAGAAATGAGGTATTGACGTATTTTGGGTTTCAAACCTCACAAAAATATTTGCGTCATTCTCTCCTCATTATCTACCAAATAGGATGCAAACCGGGATAACTCGGCAAAATTAGCCTCGTACTGCGATACGGTCATATTATTTTTCTTCAACTTGATGAATTCAACCTCCTTCATGTGACGAATACTTTCGAGAAAGTACTTGTCGTTGAAAAATTCTTGGAACTTCTCCCAAGACATCTTGAGTGCGGCAGGCTGGGTACGTTTTACAGATTCCCACCAGTAATTTGCCTATTCACGCAACATAAAGATAGCGAAGGGAACTTTTTGCTCCTCTGAGCATTCCAAGACATCAAATATCTTGGTGATCTGCTTTACTCACGTCTCCGCCTTAAGTGGTTCTGGCTTTCCCAAAAATTTCGGTGGTCCCACCTCCTTGAACTGCTTAGCGGTGACCAGCCGTGAGTTGCCAGTGACTCCACCTGCATTATGAACAGGAGTCTCTCTCATTTGGTGTTTCATGAATTCTAAAAAACTCATAAACGTACCATCGTTCGTCATTTGGTCGACGTTGTTGTTTACCTGAGGATTATTACCTTCCTGATGCACATTATCCTGATTATTGATCGTCGGTGACTCAACGGTCTCATGTGCTCTATTACTTATCTCAACATTTTTAAATGTCATTTTACTGTCACAAAACAAAGGTTAATTGACATAACCCATATTATCCTTATACTCTGACCGACCAGTTAAATAACAAATAAACTTAGGTATGTCATACTAGCGAAGGATTTGCCCGCCTCTTCCCTCCTAGTTCTAGTCTCAAATCTCAGCCAGGGATCATATCCCTAAGCTTTGATACCAACTATGACGCCCCTAAAATAGGTATATATCACTCTTTTTGGGTCGCCAATTACATGGTATAGAATACAAATACAAACTTAATTTTATAATTGTCGTGCAAAATACGACAACACAATAGCTGAGAGTTTTAATACTAATATTGTCTTCTGGATAATATCCAAACTCAAATTCAATCTCATAACAATTATTATCACACTATTTCATAGAATAGTGAGGACTACTAAAACAATCATCTGGACTGTCAATCCATTTTTCGACTAGTCTCAGCTATATTCTCATTTCCTGAAGAGAAGTGAGCTCAACTAGCCCAGTAAAAAGTATTATGACTAAGATAATGTAAAATAAATTATCCTTAGCCTTCAACAGTATAACAACAGATAGAATACAATAGACAACAAGTTTTAGATCAACAACTGTAGCGGAATAAGCAATCAATTAGAAGAGTTAAGTAAAACATGATCTATCTTCTATGATTTAAAAGTTTATCATCAATTTTATCGCTGAGACTCAGCTAAATAAAAACATCACTGAATTATCCATGCACTACGGACCAAGGATATTCATTAGTATCACGATCACGAATTATTCATGCACTATGAGCTAAGGATATTCGTATTTTCACCAATGGTCATGAACGTGCCAAACAACAATTCATCTTTGCACCATTGGCCGAAGAGAACGCATGGTCATGATCATACCAACAACTATCGCTGAGACTCAGCTCAATAAATAATCCACATCACTTGTAACATTACGGGTCATGATTATACCGAATAATTCCTGGTCATAATCATACCAATACATAGTCCATCGTTGCACCATTGGCCGAAGATGACTTTCATCACAATATAAGCATGAGGATGATGACAATGATATAAGAATTCAATCAAACGAGATCAAGGATAAATATTAAAAACTTTAAATTTATCCACAGTTTAAAAATGTTCAAATTGTCAACATGATACTACTTTATGGAGTAAAATTCAAGAATAATATTCACGTATCAAAAATAATTTGGATTGAAAAGAAATCAATTTTTGTCATGAATAGTACCCCAGGTGAATAGTAATCCCGTGAATAGTACTCCGACATGAAAAAGTTAAAACTTATCAAGAATGTTCAGAATAATATTCTCATAAAAAGATACTGGATGAAGCGCAAATTTTAAGGATATTCTACTAATTTCATGGAATATAGAAGCCAAAATTTAAGAAAAGAAGTGTAGAATTCGAAATCTGAATCGAAATAATATTACTTACATACTACAGAGTATGGAAGAAAATATTATTTCTTACGAGTATTGAACAAAAATAACATCCCTTACAACTGTTGAACGAATATAATATTCCTTACGAATATTAAACGAAGATAATATTCCTTGCGAAAAATAAACGAAATAAAATTTCTTACGAATACGAAAAATAATATTGTAAGCAAATATGAAATAAATAATACCCCTTACCTCAAAAGAAGACTATTTCTGACTGATATAGCGAATATTTTCTTGAAGAAAAACTTGCACTATTTGCAACACTCAAAGTTTTCTTAAACTCAAAGAAATACGCTCAATATTATAGAAGAAGAATTATCTAATTCTTGTGTGATTTTCTTTTCTAAACTGGGCATCCTATTTATAGGAAAATGACAGAATACTATTTGGACGCACAGTAGGAAAAATCACGGGAGCACATTGGGTTCACGAAAAATTTTCTAATTTTCTAATTTTTTACAATACAGACACTATGCAAACACTATGCATAATAAAATATAATATATTCTATTTTTCATAAAAAAATAAAATTTATAATAATATATTTATAATATAACAAAATTTCAGTATTCCCTCCCATGACCATTCCTAGATTCCCCCACCCATGTGTCACTATCATACGTGGGCCCCACTATATATATATATATATATATATATACTGAATAACTTTCTACCGATAATTTTAAAAAATGAGTAAGTGGGGGTCCAAATAATACGTCAAACTTACAATAAATACTTCATAAAAATCTCCTCAATATTTTTAACAACATTTATTCATAATTATTATAACTCGTAATATTAACAACCAGATCGTTCCCAGGAAAAGAGAGGGCTTTCCGATAAGAATTTCTCCCTATTGACGCGCAATTAGGTGACCAAACCCCTTTCCTCAACAAACATTTCTAGACATTGTTAATTATGAACATAATAATATGAATAACTTGTCATCTTAATTATTGATTTAATAATATAAAATATTGTACAGATGATATTGTGACAATAATTGAATCAATAACGTGAGATACTATGCAACAATTACTGTGGTAATAATTGAATAAAACTGAGTGACTTCTCCTGTAAGCATCAATAATCAATATCGTGTGCTACTATGCAACCATGCGTATTACTATACCTTTACCACCGGGTATTTCAACAGTTAACGATAAAACTTTCGTTGTTATTTTTATAAAAAGATATTTTTGTCGTTTTCTAACTCCGACAATAATTCCGTTGTGGGGTCCACCATTGATTGCTCTGTCGTACAAATATTTCCCAAACAATGGAATATTTTATAACAACTTGCATAGTTTACAAAAATAAATTTTTATAAAATATTGAAATTTATTTATATTCTTATACAATTTATAATGTACTTTTAATCAATTGAAGTAAAAGATATGCATAAATAAATATTAATGAAAATTTAATTTATTGTAAGATATTTAATGTTATTATCATCTCTTTTAAAATAACCCGTGTCTTAATAACTTTACAGACACCTATGATATTCTACAGCTAAAATAAAATACTATACATTAATAGTCATAATAATATATCTATACTATACATTGATAGTTATAAAATAATTTTTTTGATAAACTATATATATATGGAAAAAAAAATTAATATTACACCTGAGTTAAGTTTGTTTAAGACTATTTTATAAAAACGATGGAATTTTACTATTAGGGTTAAGTTTTTTCATTTTAGAGGTTTTTTTTAAATAAAGTAAATTAATTATAAATTTTATGCAAAATTTCGTCATTTCATTAAAATTATTAAGTAATCATAGCTAACTTGGCTACAGTATGCCTTATAGTTTTTTTAATTATAATATTTATAGTGTGTGTGTGTGTGTGTGTGTGTGTATAATGTGTAAGAAATGTGCAAAAGTATTTATTTATTTTTTAAATTTTCAAGAACTCTCAAAAATTTCCCAAAATTTTATAAAATTTTATGTAAATATTTATAATAATAACTGCACATAGATTAAATATTCTATCTAAAATAGATTAAAAATTCATATCGAACTGTTAGTGTAATTTAATTACATATTGATTATTAAAGTTAATTTACTTATATTATTACATAAATGTTATGTATTTCAAATCAATTTGAAGTAAATAAAATGTATAAATAATGATTAAAGATTTATTTTGATGTAAAATATTAATAGTTAACTATTAAAGGCGCAGCAAAGAATTCTGTATTGTTTGGATTATATGTAGGGCTAAATACATTTTTGTTACATCAAGTATCACCCATATTCATGATTCAACCCCCAAAAATTTGATCTTACAATTTACTACATCAAATGCCTAATTTAATACAATGTAACTCCCTATTTCAGAATCAGGCCAAAATTAGTCGAAATACCCGACCCGTCTAAGAATCCGATGGAGTTTTGTGTATTTAATACAAGTTGACCGTATATATATAATTTGACTTAATTTAAAAAAAACTAACTAAAATTACATAATAAAGTTTTTAAAAGTACAAAATAAAGTAAACTTGAAAATTACAACAAAAAGTTTTTAAATAATAAATTTTATAAATACAAAATAAAATAAAAATAAATTATAAAAAGAAAAAGAAAAAGTTAAAATAAATTTGGAAATTACAATAAAAGAATTTAACACAAAATAATAATTTTTTAAAATACAAAATAAAATTAATTTTTTTTTTAAATAAGTAAAATTAATTTGGAAATTACAATAAAAGAATTTAAAAAAAATAATAATTTTTTTAAAATACAAAATAAAATAAAAATAATCTTTTTTTAGATAAGTAAAATTAATTCAAAAGTTTTCCATTTCAATTTTTGAGTTCAGAATCGTATCCTTGTTATCAAGTTCTATCAAGTTCTAAAGCCTGAAGATTCGGAGATGTGGTCCCAGTTTTTAGTTTATTAGATACTATGTCTTTTGTCCTCGGGCGCTGAAGTTTAACAAATTAACAAATAAAAATGTTACTATCACATATTCACATACTGTAATAAGGTCACACTTATAAATTTATTATTGACATGACTCATTTAATTTAATAACAAATATATCCTTGTTATCAGGTTCTAAAGCCTGAAGATTCAGAGATGTGGTCCCACTTTTTAGTTTATTAGATATGTCTTTTGTCCTCGGGCTTTGAAGTTTAACAAATTAACAAATAAATAATGTTACTATCACATAAAAAAATATCACATAATACTCACATATTACAATGGAATGACACTCATAAATTTATTGTTGGCATGACACATTTAACTCAACAACAAATATATGGATGCGGCATATAAGGCTGTAAACGAGCCAACACAGTTCGCGCTCGACTCGAAAAAATATGAGCGAGACTCGAATTCGTTAATAATATGATTCAAATTTGAGCATTAAAAATAGTTCGAATAAAAATATGAGTAGAATCTGAATAATGTTATACTCGACTCGTTTAAGATTCAAACTACTCAAATTTTTGATTGTAATTTGATACATACTTGGTTAATACATATTCGATTAGATGTTCGATACATTCTCTTATAATATATACAAATTTAAATCAAATTAGGATAATTATTTATTATTTTGTTTTGTTTTTAATTTTAATTGTGATTTTATATTTGTAAAGTGTAATAATAAATATATTTTCTCATTTTTAAGTAAAATAACAAATTCAATTTATAATTATACTTATTATAAAATTACTTATTATGTGGAGACTCGAATTCGAGCTTGAATTTGAAGCTCACGAGTAGTTTGAATAAATATTCGAGTAGAGTCAGATCGAATTCGAGTAATAAATATTCGAGTCGAGTCGAATCTGAGTAGGATTTTTAAAATATAATTCGAATTCGAGCCGAATTCGAGTACGAATTTATCATTTCGAATCGAATTCCAGTAGCTCTCTGTTTACTCCGGTTCAACTAGTTTACACCCTTAGCCGCATAGAATTGAAGAATTAAGTAGTGAGAAAACCTTTGGATCAAAGAGTAATATCACCACCCAAATCTCTTGGCGTCACGACTCTACTTCTGCAAAACTCTAGTCCTTTTTCTCTCTCCTCCTCAAATCCCTCTCGCTCGGCTTTCATCCACTGGCTCCAATCTTTAACGCGTAGTTTCTATTCGAATATGTTCGATTCGATCTTCTTGTTCTTCTGCAACTCCCGCTCTTTTTTCCATCATTAAATTCCCTTTTCATTTCTCTCTCTATATATACAAATTTATAGATTTTTTTTGTTTTTTGTTTTTGGGAAATTAGTTTCAACTGCAGTGGAGTAGTTTTCAGTGTCTTATAGTGATGTTATGATCCTGCTAAAAACCCTAATTTTCATGTTCTCTTGCTGGATTTTGAGGTTTGACTGGAAAATTTTATTTTACAAATTTTAGTATTAAGCGCACAGAGTCTTAAAAGGATGGGAAAGAGGAAGGATTTTTACTAGTGGCTACGATCTGGCTTTTTTTCTTAGTCGGAGGTTGAGGATTCTCATTGTTGGGTTCATAATTATCGGTGTTGGAAAGGGAGATTGGGTTTTTTTAGTCGGAGGATGAGGATTCTCCAAGCATGAAGATCTGAGCTGGTTTAATCTCCTAGTTTCTTTTTTTTAAAAGTCAAATCGTAAACAATACTTGTCCGGCGGAAAAATAATTATTCTGACCAATTTTGGTTAGACTCTTAAATTGGGGGCTTCATTGTATCAAATTAAGCATTTAATATAAGATCCCAATTTTTATAAATAAAGATTTAATTTTCTCTGAATATCATTTTGAGTAATAAGGTGTGGATTTGATACAATAATTGTGGTTAATATTTACAAATTTTGTAAAGTAAGCAAGTTGTCATAAAATATTCGATTGGTCGGGGAATATTCGTACGACGGCACAATCATTGTTGGACCCCATTACGGAATTACTGTCGGATTTAGAAAGTGAAAGAAAAAACTTTTTATAAAAATAACGGCGAAAGTTTTACCGTTAACTGTTGAAATACCTAGTGATAAAAGTACAGTAATACGCGTGATTACATAGTAGCACACGGTATTGTACAGTATCTTTGATTATTGATGCTTACGTGAGAAGTCACTCACTTTATTTTAATTATTGCCACAAAAATTGCTGCATAGTATCTCACATTATTGATTCAATTATTGTAACAATATTCTATATTATTAAATCAATAATTGAGACGATAAAATTATTCATATTATTATTTGTATTAATGACAATGTCTAGAAAGTTCTGTCGAAGAAAGGAGTTTGGTCACCTAATTGCGCGTCAATAAAGAGAAATCCTTATCGGAAAGCTCTCTCTTTTCTAGGAATGTTCTGGTTGTTAATATTATGAGTTATAATATTAATGATGAAAAAATGTTACTAAAAATGTGTTTTGTGAAGCCAAGTAAATTGAGATAAATAGAGAGGTATTTTATGAAGTAGTTGTTGTAAGTTTGACTTATTATATGGACCCCTACTTACTCATTTTTCAAAATCATCGGTAGAAAGTTATCTCTATTTTGTTTTATTACTTATATATATATATATATATATATATATATATATATATATATATATAAGTTTTGTTTTTATGTAAAATAGAATATATTTTATTTTATTGTTTGCATAGTACTGCATAATATTTACATAGTGCTGCATAGTACATCATAGTAAAATCAAATATTTTTTAAAAGTTTTCAGCCGAACGCCCGCGAATCATTTATTATGCACCCGTGATTTTCTAAATTCAAATAGTGTCTTGCTATTCTCCTATAAATAGGATGCTTAGTTTAGAATTGAAAATCACACTAGAATCAGATAATTCTTCTTCTATAATATTGAGCTTATTTCTTTTGAGTTTAAGGAAGTTTTAAGTGTAAAAAATAGTATAAGTTTTCTTCAAGAATATCACCGCTATACCAGTCGGAATACTCTCCTTTTAAGGTAAGTGGTATTATTTATTTCATATTCACTTACGATATTATTTTTCGTATTCGTAAGGAATTTTATTTTCGTTCAATATTCGTAAGGAATATTATTTTCGTTCAATATTCGTAAGGAATATTATCTTTGTTCAATATTCGTAAGGAATATTATTTTTGTGCAATAGTTGTAAGGGATATTTTTTTTTAATATTCGTAAGAAATAATATTTTTTTTCATACTCTGTAGTATGCAAGTAATATTATTTCGTTTCATATTCCTAATTTTACACTTATGTTGATAAGTATTGCTTCTATACTCTTTGAAATTAGTAGAATATCCTTGAAATTTGCGATTCATCTAATATCGTTTCAAAAAAATATTTTTCTGGACATTCTTGTTAAATTTTAATCTTTTCATGCCGGAGTACTATTCATGGGTACTATTTATACGTACGACACTATTCATACGTACGGTACTATTCATACGTATGACACTATTCACGAAGTATTATTCACGGGGTACTATTCACGAAGTACTAATTACGGAGTACTATTCACTTGGGTACTATTCACCCGGGATACTATTCACTACAAAAATTGATTTCTTTTTTGTCCAAATTATTTTTGATACATGAATATTATTCTTGAATTTTACTCTACAAAGCAGTTATGATGTTGACAATTTGGGCATTCTTGAACTCTGGATAAATTGAATTATAAATCTTTAAAATTTATCCTTACTTTCACTTAATTGAGTTCTTATATCATTGTCATCATCCTCATGCTTATATTGTGATAAAAGTCATCTTTGGCCTGTAGTGCATAGATGGACTATTGATTGGTATGATTATGATCAGGAATTATGTATCAGTATAATTATGACCTATAATGTTATAAATAATGTGATAAAAGTCCTCATTGGCCCGTAGTGCATTAATGGACAGTTGTTGGTATGATAATGACCATGTGTTCCTTTATGCCAAGGGTGCAAAGATGAATTGTTGTTTGGCACGATCATGACCATTGGTGATAATAACGAATATCCTTACCCGTAACGTATGGATAATTCGGTGATGTGGATTATTTATTGAAATGTATTACAGAGATAAAATATTGATGATAAACTCTTAAATCATAGAAGATAGTAGATATCATGCTCTACTTGACTCTTTTAATGGATTGTTTGTTTCGCTGCAGTTAAACTTGTTGTCTATTGTATTCTATCAGTTTTTATACTGTTGAAAGCTAAGGATAATTTATTCTGCATTATCTTAATCATAATATTCTTTACTAGGCTAGTTCAGCTCACCCTTTTCTTTCATTGTTCTCTTCAGAAAATGAGAATATAGCTGGGACTAGTCGGGGAATGGAGTGACGGTCCAAGATGGTTGCTATAGTAGTCTTCACTATTCTATGAAATAGTGTGATAATAAATGTAATGAAGACTCCATTTGAGTTTGTATATTGTCTACGAGACAATAGTCGTGTTAAAACTCTCAGCTACGTTTTGTCGTATTGTATAAATTAAGTTTGTATTTGATTTTTGTACCATGTATTTGGCGACTCAGAATGAGTTATGTATACCTATTTTGGGGGCGTCACATTTAATGTGGTAAATTACAAGCCCAAATTTTTTAACGACCGAATCATGAATATGATGATACCTAATGTAAAATAAGTGTATTTAGCCCTTGTATGTGTGGAGTGGCATTTCTTACAGTAATAAACTAAATAGGTTTACATCAACCCAATCCATTTCTAACTAGACCAAACTAACTAGGGGTGAGCATGGTGCTATTTGAAGCCCAAACCGCACACAAAACCGCTTAGGTGCGGTTTAACAAATCTAAAATCGGACATAAAACCACTTGTGATTGGTGCGGTGCGGTTTCATTTGATGCGATTTTAGTTCCAAAATGAATTGAAACAACAAAATTTTATGCAATTTAAAGTAACAATTTAGCATCATACAATACTAAATATCACTTTGATAACACACACAACTTTACTTATAATGTTTTGTCTAAACAAAAGCTAAATATAATAGAATAATATGTTGTAAATTATTAGAGTAGAATATAGTAGAGTAAACAAAAGCTAAATACAATCTTTGCTACTCTACTCTTAGTAACAATATGTTGTAATATTCTTAGTAACAATATGTTGTAATAATTTATAGGCTACTCTACCATATTACAACATATTATTACTAAGAGTAGCTCAATCATATTACATCATATTGTTAACAAAGATCATATTACATTAATATTACAATCATAATACAAAGAGTCAGAAAAATTATAAGCTACTGTACTAATATGGTGCGGTTTCAGTTTTATGTATGCGGTTTTGGCTAGTAACCAAATTGGAACCGAAAATTTAGTTTTTTAACCCACCTAAAACCGCCACATACGTCGAAAACGTTGGTGCGGTTTGTGCGATTTTTTGGTGCAATTTTAATTCCAATTTGGTTTCTTGCTCAGCCTTAAAACTAACCCCAAAAGACCCATACCATTGCCATCTCTATGATTTAGATAATTATAAAGGAATACAAGATTGCATGAAAATTTCATATTTTTATTAATTTTTTCAATTGGCTTGATTTTTTTTCTTTTTATTATTAATGGTTACGCACACGCACGTGATGCATGTGATATTAAATTGTTTTTAAAATATATTTATTTATTTAAAAAAGTAATATACGAGAAAAATATAGGAAAATAATAAATGTAATTGTCACATCCCCAAATTTGGGTTCCTTAAATCTTAGATATGGGGCTGACGATACATCGTCTTCCTTATAATCCACAACAATCAACAACAATATTATTGATAAAAACTCAATTAATAGAAGCTTTACAACATTATTTTATTCTCGAATCGAAATATTTACATTTTTCATATCTAAATCATATACATTATGATTTGTTTTATTACA
This sequence comes from Panax notoginseng, assembly GCA_016801055.1. Lineage (NCBI taxonomy): Eukaryota > Viridiplantae > Streptophyta > Magnoliopsida > Apiales > Araliaceae > Panax > Panax notoginseng. Next base: position 190,958,373 of record CM029017.1, read on the forward strand.
ATAATTATGAGTACATATTACTCAAAACCCAAACGCTAACTTATTGTATATAAATTCTACTTCAAATAATCACTTAAGACTTGTTATATAACCAGTATCTATCATAATTATATGATTTAACAAGTTAAAACTTTAGATTGTAATACAAATAAAAAGACAATTAAATTTATGTCTCTTAATGTCGTGACTAATTTTCTATCTCTCTTTTCTTCATCGGAACCTCTGGGTTTCTTGACTTCGCTAAAAATATTAATTTAAAGCAAGAGTTAGCAACTACACTGCTCATCAAGTTTAATAGTTATCACATAACACATAATTCGCATTCCAAACGTACTCTACATATTTCGTGCTCCGCATTTTATACATGCTTCATGTTTCTCATGGTTTGCATTTATTCGAGCATCATAATGTTCATACTCAGCAGATATACATGTTACATGCTTATCATGCTTTGAAATTTTTTTACATGCTTCATGTTTATCATATACCTCACATCACAAATATAGTAAGTTCTCATATAGCTACCAAATTCAATTATCAATTTAATTCAGTAGATTGATATCACAATATAACACATAGGGCACATTTCAACCCATGTGCAAGAAGTTCACATAATATCATAAAAACATGCGCATACCAATTAACAAATTAACAAGTACACACATAACAACAAGTTCTAGAAAACTTATCTGACTTATTATCTCTTTCTTGGTTACGCAAATAAACCTATCCAAACGTTTACTTATAACATCAATAAGAATTTTCTTAATCAATTTAATCGTCACCTTTTAAAGCTTATCGTTAGTAATTATCGTAACCTATTCTGATAATCATTCTTTGGACTTAAACCAACGTGAACGTCCCCTCTCATCATTTTATAAGATTTTCATAAAAATGTGTGATTAACCTTAACTTAGACTCATACGTCTCATATCGACATATTCTAGCTGGTAGAAAGCATAACAATGCTTCCCGACTTTACTTTAATTAACTGTTTTACCTCCTCGTTACCCCATTTTCTTCATTAAGTTTTCTTAACCATATTATTATGTTTTTCTCTTCTGGCACCAAATATTTAAACATATTCCTCACATAAAAATAATTTTATCATAATTTTTTGTTACGAAAAACACAATAAATCAACGCAGAAAGATAAAGACAATAACACAAGGCTTTACGTGGAAACCCATATCGGGAAAAATCACAGAGAAGACAAAAAAAATCCACTAAATAAATATCTAAAGAGAATAAGATAAAGAGAGAGAACTATGAGAATTCTTAGAATGTTTCTGAATGTCTCTACTCCAAAAATCCAACACCTATATTTATAGGTCATAGGAAAATTCCATAACCAAATAGGATTAGAAATACTAAATTGAGTATAATTAAAAAAGATAACTTTCCTAAACCAAAACAGATTCTAAGTAATACATAAATCCAAATCTAAAATGGATTCATTTCATACCCAACAAATCTTCACCTTGACTTGAATCCTCCAAATATTGCACAAATAATGGACTTTCTCCTCTTCTCAAATGCACAACTCAAGTCCATCGAACACTAACAAGGTCTAAACAATGTTTGAACTTGGTTGATGGTAACAACTTTGTTAACATGTCAGCTGGATTGTCTGCAATACCAATCTTCAATACCTTAATTTCACCATCTTCAACAATGTCTCAAACAAAATGATACGTGACATCAATATGCTTCATCCTCTCATGATACATTTGAGTTTTAGACAAGTGTATAGCAATACTATGATTATCATAATGGTAAACAGTAACTCCATGATCCATGTCGATCTCTCCAAACAAGTCTCATAACCAAATAGCTTCCTTAGCCACCTCTGTAATAGCCATATAATCTGCCTCTATAGTAGAGAGAGCAACTGTATGTTGTAAAGTAGCTCTCCAACTAATTGCACCACCTCCAAGGGTAAATATATAACCAGTCAACTTTCTCCTTTTATAAAGATCATCAGAATAATTTGAATCAACAGACCCTATAAAAGTATTGCCATTCCTTCCAAACTCTAAACCAACATCGGAGGTACCTCGTAAGTATCTTAAAACCCATTTTACGACTTCCTAATGAATTTTATCTTGACGTAATAAGTATCTACATACCATACTAATGGCATGTGAAATATTTGAACAAGTACAAATCATAGCGTACATGAGGTTACCAACAACACTAGAGTAAGGAACACTTGACATATACCTAACCTCTTTTGTTTGAGGAGATAATTCAGCTGATAATTTAAAATGAGAAGTAAGAGGAGTACTTACTGGTTTGGCATCCTTTATACCAAAAGGATCTAACACCTTCGCGATGTAGTCTTTCTAGGATAAGTTCAATTTCTTAATTATGTGATCTCGCTGAATCTCCATGCCAAGAATCTTCTTTGCAGCCCCTAAATCTTTCATCTCAAACTCGGTGCTCAACTTTGATTTTAGTTTACTAATCTCTAAACTATCTTTTGTTGCAATCAACATATCATCAACATAAAGCAACAAATAGATAAATGAGCCATCCTAAAGTTTTATGAAGTACACACACCTAACATATTGACTTCTTCTATATTCAATACCAACCATAAATGAATGAAATCATTTATACCACTACCTGGGAGATTGCTTTAAACCAAATAAGGACTTTTTTCACATCGAGTTGTTCCAACTTCAAATCATGCATAGCAACCATACCAAGTAATACTCGAATAGAGCTATGTTTCACAACTGCTGAAAACACATCATTGAAATCAATTCCCTCGACTTGACATAGTCCCTTAGCTACTAGTAGAGCCTTGTACCTAGCGTCTTTAATTCTTGGGATGTCTTCTTTTTTCTTAAATGTCCATTTGCAACCAACAATTTTCTTACTTTTAGGTGGTTTCACAAGCACCCGTCTAATTTTTCTGAAGAGATTTCACCTCCTCATTCATAGCAAACAACCATTTTTCTAAATCATTGGAGGAAATGAAATCTTTATAAGTCACAGGGTCACTGTACTTAACTACCTTGGCAGCTGACAAGGCATAAGCAACAAAATCTGAATACCCATATCTATGTGGTGGTCGCACTGTCCTATTAGCCTTGTCTCTAGTGAGACTATACTGATTGTCCAAATGTTCCTCCTCTACAACTATATTCTCATCTACAATAATAGTAGTAGTAGGCACATAATCTGAACTCTGTTATGATTTCTAAGCTTAAGGAGAGCTCCACTTTCTAACCAACACTATCAAAAGTATCAATACAAGGAATAGAGGATTCCTTACTCTTATGAAGCATAGAAGACTCATCAAAATTAACATCTCTGCTAATGATAACCTTTGCTGACTTCTGATCAGTACACCAAAGTCTATAACCCTTCACACCATAACCATAACTAAGAAAGATGCATTTCTCGGCTCTTGAATCGAGTTTTCCCTCATTCACGTGTGCATGTGCAGGACAACCAAACACCCTAAGAAATAAATAATCTACAGGATTACCTGACCAAACCTCTTCTAGGGTCTTACATTTTATAGTTGTGAAAGGAGAACGATTCACCAAGAAAGAAGTTATGTTCACTGATTTTGCCCAAAATTTCTTGCCTAAACTTGCATTCAACAACATGCATCTGGTCTTTTTTATCAAGGTTTTGTTCATCCGTTCTGCAATTCCATTTTGTTGCGGTGTCTTCACAACTATACGATGCCTAAAAATTCCTTCATTCTTGCATAACTAATTGAACTCAGTCTCACAATACTTAAAGCCATTATTTGATCTGAACCTCTTAATTTGTTTTCTTATCTGCTTCTCAAACAAAGTCTTCCACTGTTTAAAAGTCACAAAAATGTCATTCTTATTTTTTAAGAAGTAGACTAAAAACTTCCTAAAATAATCATCAATGAAGGTTAACAGATAATGTGCACTGGTACCTTTGGAAGGAATTTGTGAAGGATCCCAAAGATCTGCATGAATATAGTCCAAAGTCCCCTTTGTTCTATGAACTGCATTCTTGAAACTAACTCGTTTTTGTTTCCTCAAGACACAATGCTCACAGAAGTCTAGCTTTCATATTTTCTGTCCAAACAAAAGACCTCTCTTACTCAAAGCATCCATATCTCTTTCACACATATGGCCTAACCTCATATGCAACAACCTTGTGGTGTCATCTGTAGTAACTGAAGAATAAATTGTAACCAAAATTGTAGTTGTAAAACCCTCAAACTTATATAAAGTACTGACCTTAATTCCTTTCATCAACACAAGAGAGCCTCTGCTAATCTTCATAACTCCAACTTCAATTGTGTACTTACACCCATTTTCATCTAGTGTACCCAAAGATATGATATTCTTCTTCAAACCTAGAACATGTTTAACATTTGACAATGTCCTGATTATGCCATCATGCATCTTAATTTAATTGTACCTGTGAAACCCCAGATTTTATGAATAAATATTTAATTTTTCTCGAAATAATTTTTTTTATATTATGGTGTTGATTTGATATAATAGTTATGGGTAGTATTTATAAATTTTGTAAAGTATCCAAGTTGTCATATAATATTCGATTGGTCGGGGAATATTCGTTTTAACAAGGAATATTCGTACAACGACACAATCATTGGTGGACCCCACAACGGAATTATTATCGGATTGAGAAAACGACAAAAATATTTTATTAAAAATAACGGCGGAAGTTTTATCATTGTTACTGTTGAACTACTCGGTAGTAAAAGTACAGTAATACGTCTGGTTGCATAGTAGCACACGGTATTGATTATTAATGCTTATGTGAGAAGTCACTCAGTTTGATTCAATTATTGTCAGTTAATAATATGAATTATTTAGCGATAATGACGTTTTGTTTTATTCGTATTATTAACGTAATAAAACAGAAACATCTTTTTATATAAAACAGAATACTTTATTAAAGTTATTCTATAAATAGAATATATTATATTTTATTTAAAAGATTTTTCTTTAAATATGGACCGTCAGATTAAAGTAATCAATCTGGACCGTTCATGGATTAGTTACTATGCATTCTATTTTTCTATAAATAGCAGCTCATTCCTTCATTATTTCTTACGAATTCACTGAACTCTAGAGAGAGAAACTATAGAGAGAGAGAAGAAGAGTATTCTGCTACTTAACTACTTTCTTATTTCAGCTCTTCTTTAAAACGGTAAGGGGTGTTATTCTTTCTTATTCATGAAGAGAACTTTTGTTATTCCATTTCTTATTATTCTATTGGAATAACCTGTATACGCGGTCTACCCTATACTTGGTGACATTCTTTTATTATTCTGTTGGAACATCCTGTCTGTGTGTTTTACACCGAACCTGGTTCCGTTTTTATTATTATTCTGTTGGAACATCATGTCTGTGTGTTTTACACCGGACCTGGTTCCGTCTTTATTATTATTCTGTCGGAATATCCTGTCTGTGCGTTTACGCCGGACCTGGTTCTATTATTTATTATTCTGTTGGAATAACCTGTCTGTGCGGTCTATCGCATGCATGGTGATTTCTTTTGTTATTCCATTCTTTATTATACTCAGTTGGTTAAGTTTTGACTTCTATACTCCATGAAATTTGTAGAATATCCTTGATAATTGCGTTTCATCCAGTATCTTTTCATGAAAATATTCCTCTAAGCATTCTTGAACTTTACTCCATAAAGCAGTATCATGTTGACAATTTGGACGTTGTTAATTCTTGGATAAATTAATTCTTGAACTTGTTTTATTGAATTCTTATATCATTGTCATCATCCTCATGTTTATATTCTGTTGAAAGTCATCTGTGGCCTGTAGTGCATAGATGGACTTGGTATGATTATGACCAGGGATTATTCGGTATAATCATGACCGTAATGTTACAAATGATGTGGTAAAAGTCCTCATTGGCCCGTAATGCATTGATGGACAGTTGTTGGCATGATCATGACCATTAATGAATATATGAATATCCTTGGCCGTAGTGCAGGGGTGATTCGATGATGTGGATTATTTTATTAAGCTGAGTCCCAGCGATCACAGTGTTGAAAAACCTTTTAAATCATAAAAGATAGTAGAGTTTATTTTCTACTTGACTCTTTTAATGGATTACTTGTTCCGCTGCAGTTAAACTTGATGTCTATTATATTTTATCAGTTTAACATTGTTGAAGGCTAATGATAATTTATTCTGTATTATCTTAGTCATAATATTTCTTACTGGGCTAGTTGAGCTCACCCTTTCTTTCACTGTTCTCTTCAGGAAATGAGAACGTAGCTGGGGCAAGTCGGGGAACGGAGTGATGGTTCGAATGATAGTATTAGTTAGTAGTCCTCACTATTCTATGTAATAGTGTGTTAATAAATGTAATGAGGACTCCTTTTGAGTATGAATACTCTCTAGAAGATAATATTTGTATTCAAACTCACAGTTTATGTTTTGTCGTATTGTACACGACAGTTGTATTAGTAAGTTGTATTTGTATTCTGTACCATGTAAGTGGCGACCCAAGATGGGTGACGTATACTTAATTTTAGGGGCGTCACAGTTGGTATCAGAGCTTAGGGATATGATCCCTGGCTAAGATGTGAGAATAGAACTAGGAGGGGAGAGACGGGGAATTCCTTTGCTAGTATGACCTACCTAAGTTTATTTGGTATTTAATTGGTCGGTCAAAGTATATGGATAATATGTTATATGTTAATTAACCCTTGTTTTGTTGCAGTATTTGCAAATGGCATCCGAAAATGTTGAGATAATCAATGAAGCACATGAGACCATTGAATCACCAACGATCAATGCTCAGGGTAATGTGCAACCAGAGGACAATAATCCTCATGAAAATAATAACACCGATGAAATGGTGAATGATGGGATGGTCAGAGACTTTATGCAATTCATGCAACCACAAAATAACTCTCGGACGGTCACCGCTAAGCAGTTCAAGGAGCAATTCATGCAACAACAGGCGAGAGCGGCTCCTATCCAAAATGAAGGAGGAAACAATGACAACCCACGGTTGGTCACCGCTAAGCAATTCAAGGAGCTAGGACCACCAGAGTTTTTGGGGAAGCCAGCACCACTTAAGGCGGAGACGTGGTTAAAGCAGATCACCAAGATATTTGATGTCTTGGGATGCTCCGAGGAGCAAAAAGTTCCCTTTGCCACTTTTATGTTGCGTGAAGAGGCAGATTACTGGTGGGAATCTGTAAAACGTACCCAGCCTGATGCACTCAAGATGTCTTGGGAGAAGTTCCAAGAACTGTTCAATGACAAGTACTTTCCCGAAAGTATTCGTCACATGAAGGAGGTGGAATTTATCAAGTTGGAGCAAAATAACATGACCGTGTCGCAGTACGAAGCCAAGTTTGCCGAGTTGTCCCGATTTGCATCCCACTTGGTGGATAATGAAGAGAGAATGACGCGGATGTTTTTAAGAGGTTTGAAACCGGAGATACGTCAATATCTTATTTCTCATAAACTGTGTTTGTATTCAGATGTTGTGAATAGGGCTCAGTTAGTGGAGCGCGATAACGAGTCAACGCAACCAAAAGAGAGCAGCCAGAAAAATAATAATACTGGTGATAACAGTCATCAAAGCGGTGACAATAAGCATGGAGGGAATCAACATGCCAGAAATGGTAACCACTTCAATGGTAATCATGGTCAAAACAATAAGAATGGACATTTCAAGAAGAGGAAATTCAACAATGATGGAAAGACGTCAGCACCAGCACCCGTTGTTAAGGAAGGAGAACGACCACCTATCATATGCTTCAAATGCGGAGGGGAGGGACACATCAGTCCAAACTGCGCGATGCCATCCAAAGCATGCTATAATTGTGGAAGAGAAGGTCACTTAGCCCGATTTTGTCGTTCACCGAAGACAAGTTCAGATAGGATGGAGGCACCAAAGACCGTCCCAGAAAAGCCAAAGCCAGTAGTTTAAGAGAAAGCATTTTTTTTCGTGACGAGGAACCTAAATAAAATTATTACGGGTATGTTAGTCAAAAACTCTTGCGAAGTCTATACCGTGTTAGATACCGGTTCTACTCACTCTTTTATTTCACCTAATTGTGTTCAATGTTTAGACTTTGATATGTCTGTTTAAAGTCAGTTGGGAGAAATCTTCATTACCTCCACTATTTATAAATCTTGTTCAAATCAACACTTTCACGTTACATGTCGATCTTATCTCTTTGAAAATACTTGCCTTTGATGTGATTTTTTGAAACGATTGGTTCACTACTTATCATGCTTCTCGTAAGGTTGTTAGCTTTCATACTCCTAACCACCCTGTTATGCGGATTAAAAGTAACCAAACCACTAAAGTCAATCATTGTCATATCAAGACATAAATAAAGAGCCCCGATCCTTTCGTTGTTGACTTTCTTGTGTGGAATGTTCCGAAGCCAGACTTTTGGTAGGGGACGTTGTGAATAACAGTGACAAGTTAATAGATATCAATGTGACGTGTTATCCAAGTCTTGGACGAGAGTCACAGTTTTGAATGATATTTCTATTGTTAATAAAATTCCTGACGTATTCTTGAAGACTTCTTAGCTTACCCCTAGAGCGTGAAATCGAATTTTGTATTGACCCCAGTACAAAACCCATTTCTTAAACCCTCAAATATTTATTCAACTAAAGCGAACGTAACATGCGCCAAAGACGTTGGCTCGAGCTGTTAAAGATTATGATCATACCATACCATCGTGAAAAAGCGAACGTGGTAGCTGATGCGTTGAGTAGAAGATCGTATGCGGTTACAAGTGCGAATATACGAACCCACGTGAAGATAATGAATATATGATTATAATCGATTTTAATCGATAAAGTTAAAGCCGCTCAAGCTACATACTCAGAGCTGATAAATGTGAAGAAGAAGGTTCAAGAGGGCGTTATTTTAGAAGCAAGAATCGACAAAGAGAGGAAATCTCAACTCTCGATTTAATTGGCCCATTTAAAATCCTCGATGAAGTAGGAACTGTGGCCTATAGACTCGTTTTACCGCCAAGTATGTTGCGTGTTCAAAACATTTTTTTTACGTATCGATGTTACGTAAATATATGGACGACCCGAACCACATTATTAATTTAGAACCGGACGAGATAGCAAAAGATTTAACGTATGAGGAGATACGTGTTAACATCTTGGATAAGAAGGATCATATTCGATGCTTAAAGGTTATATCTCAAGAGTTAGAATTTGAAGTGAAGTCAAGGTATCCTCACATGTTCGGCATACCAAGTACGTACGTAAATTTCGAGGGCGAAATTCTATAAGGAGGGGAGATTGTGAAACCCCAGATTTTATGAATAAATATTTAATTTTTCTCGAAATAATTTTTTTTATATTATGGTGTGGATTTGATATAATAGTTATGGGTAGTATTTATAAATTTTGTAAAGTATCCAAGTTGTCATATAATATTCGATTGGTCGGGAAATATTCGTTTTAACAAGAAATATTTGTACAACGACACAATCATTGGTGGACCCCACAACGAATTATTGTCGGATTGAGAAAACGACAAAAATATTTTATTAAAAATAACGGCGGAAGTTTTATCATTGTTACTGTTGAACTACTCGGTAGTAAAAGTACAGTAATACGTCTGGTTGCATAGTAGCACACGGTATTGATTATTAATGCTTATGTGAGAAGTCACTCAGTTTGATTCAATTATTGTCAGTTAATAATATGAATTATTTAGCGATAATGACGTTTTGTTTTATTCGTATTATTAACGTAATAAAACAGAAACATCTTTTTATATAAAACAGAATACTTTATTAAAGTTATTCTATAAATAGAATATATTATATTTTATTTAAAAGATTTTTCTTTAAATATGGACCGTCAGATTAAAGTAATCAATCTGGACCGTTCATGGATTAGTTACTATGCATTCTATTTTTCTATAAATAGCAGCTCATTCCTTCATTATTTCTTACGAATTCACTGAACTCTAGAGAGAGAAACTATAGAGAGAGAGAAGAAGAGTATTCTGCTACTTAACTACTTTCTTATTTCAGCTCTTATTTAAAACGGTAAGGGGTGTTATTCTTTCTTATTCATGAAGAGAACTTTTGTTATTCCATTTCTTATTATTCTGTTGGAATAACCTGTATACGCGGTCTACCCTATACTTGGTGATATTCTTTTATTATTCTGTTGGAACATCCTGTCTGTGTGTTTTACACCGGACCTGGTTCCGTCTTTATTATTATTCTGTTGGAACATCCTGTCCGTGTGTTTTACACCGGACCTGGTTCCGTCTTTATTATTATTCTGTTGAAACATCCTGTCTGTGTGTTTTACACCGGACCTGGTTCCGTCTTTATTATTATTCTGTCGGAATATCCTGTCTGTGCATTTACGCCGGACCTGGTTCCATTATTTATTATTCTGTTGGAATAACCTGTCTGTGCGGTCTATCGCATGCATGGTGATTTCTTTTGTTATTCCATTCTTTATTATACTCAGTTGGTTAAGTTTTGACTTCTATACTCCATGAAATTTGTGGAATATCCTTGATAATTGCGTTTCATCCAGTATCTATTCATGAAAATATTCTTCTAAGCATTCTTGAAATTTACTCCACAAAGCAGTATCATGTTGACAATTTGGACGTTGTTAATTCTTGGATAAATTAATTCTTGAACTTATTTTATTAAATTCTTATATCATTGTCATCATCCTCATGTTTATATTCTGTTGAAAGTCATCTGTGGCCTGTAGTGCATAGATGGACTTGGTATGATTATGACTAGGGATTATTCGGTATAATCATGACCGTAATGTTACAAATGATGTGGTAAAAGTCCTCATTGGCCCGTAGTGCATTGATGGACAGTTGTTGGCATGATCATGACCATTAATGAATACACGAATATCCTTGGCCGTAGTGAAGGGGTGATTCGATGATGTGGATTATTTTATTAAGCCGAGTCCCAGCGATCACAGTGTTGAAAAACCTTTTAAATCATAAAAGATAGTAGAGTTTATTTTCTACTTGACTCTTTTAATGGATTACTTGTTCCGCTGCAGTTAAACTTGATGTCTATTATATTTTATCAGTTTAACATTGTTGAAGGCTAATGATAATTTATTCTGTATTATCTTAGTCATAATATTTCTTACTGGGCTAGTTGAGCTCACCCTTTCTTTCACTGTTCTCTTCAGGAAATGAGAACGTAGCTGGGGCAAGTCGGGGAACGGAGTGATGGTCCGAATGATAGTATTAGTTAGTAGTCCTCACTATTCTATGTAATAGTGTGTTAATAAATGTAATGAGGACTCCTTTTGAGTATGAATACTCTCTAGAAGATAATATTTATATTCAAACTCACAGTTTATGTTTTGTCGTATTGTACACGACAGTTGTATTAGTAAGTTGTATTTGTATTCTGTACCATGTAAGTGGCGACCCAAGATGGGTGATGTATACTTAATTTTGGGGGCGTCACAGTACCAATGCTAATTACTTTACATTTAGAATTATTTCCCATCAAAACAATCCCACCATCAAAAGGTTCATATGTGGAGAACTAATCAAAAGTAGGATACATATATATGATAAGAACACCCAGAATCTAAAACACAATCACTGCTAAGTCTTTCACTATCATCAGATACTAACATACGATCATCACTATCCTCAACAACACTAGCCTGAGCAGGCATTCTTGCCCCCTGATTCTGCACATTCTGTCCATTATTAATCTGACCATGATTGTCTCCTTTCTATTCTTTATTTTTCAACTTTGGACAATTACGCTTTATATGCCTCTTTGCATGACAGTAGTTACAGCTAAAATTCTTATTCTTAGATTTTGATCTATGTGTATTACCACTTTTTGAACTTCTCTCATCTGGCATCCCTCTGACAAATAATACAACACCTTGATCTTCACTTTTTTCAAAAGTCATCTCAGAATCTAATTTTTATTTACTCATAAGATGCGTCTTAACATCCTCAATTGAGATGGTGTCTCTACCATAGATCATAATGTCTCTAAAGTGTTTATATGTAAGTGGTAATGAGACTAACAACAATATGGCTTGATCTTTATCATCAATCTTAACATCAATATTTTGTAACTCAATTACAATTGAATTAAACTCAGTCATTTGAAAATTCCATAACCAAATAGGATTAGAAATACTAAATTGAGTATAGTTAGAAAAGATAACTTCCTAAACCAAAAAAGATTCTAGGTAATACCTAAATCTAAATCCAATAAGGATTCATGTCATACCCAACATTTTTTAACTTTATTTAGTATTTTTCAAAGGGTCATTTTAGTTCGTAACTTAGCAAATTTTGTTATATCATACTTAATTCCAAAAAGCACCAGACTGGGTCACTTCATACTCATATGAAAGTACATTTCTAGTTAAAATGTTTTGGTAATCGAAATTACAAAACTCAAGTTATAACAATTTACGTGTTTTAACACCAAATTTTTGATTGGCCAATACTCTTTCGTACAAAGTCAAAATTCATTCATATTTGGAAATGAACTATGTTATACCATATATTTTCATGTCCCAAAAGGGCTGAATTTATTTCAATGCTTAAGTGGCCGAAATTGCCTTTGAAAAAAAACGTGCAGATTGTTTCGACAATTTTTCAATTTTTTCCTACTATGGTAAAATCATCACTATAAACAATCTATAGGGAATTTTTAGAAATTCTAGCTAGAGGGGATAAGGGACTCATATATCTATCTCAACAATTTGACCACACTCAAAAATTTAAAATAGAATGAAAGATATGGCCGTCCCAATTTCAGTCTCCGTAATTTTTAGGATTTTCACCTTTTCTAACTTTCATTGTTACTTCATAAACTTTCATGATTTCTGGGTTTTTCAAGCATTAGCCAGCATAAAGCATCATTATATATCATAAACCTCTTTATATTCTGAGATCCACCATGATTTACCATCAATTTCATCAAACTCCCACAACAAACATACTAAACATAATATTATAAGAACATAAACTATCAAATGAATTATTTTTAGGTTTAATGATTTATAACTTTCTTTGTCAAGTTCTTACTTCTTGACAAAGCTTGATAGCTCTTCCTCCCATTTCTTCCTTCTGAATCTGTGGCCTCCCAATCTCTTCTCCTCTCAACTTTCTTTTACTCTAGATCTTTTATTTAGTAGAATGAAAAAATAAATTCTTGCAAGTATACTTGGATTGGGTACTTATAGGAAGCTAAGACCAAAGGCACAATAATCATTACACCATCACTAGGAAAAAGCAAAATGGTCTTTAAGGCACCTCAAGTAAATTTCTCCCAAGACACAATGGTCAAAAGCAATATTCTCTAATGACAAAATAGTCCTCTCAACATGATTAGGAAACTTCCTAGAAATTTCCTTCAAGGACACCATAGTCGTTGACTTTGACCAAATAGTCAACTGTTGATTTTGACAAAAAAGTCAACCCCAACACTATATTGTGTTTACAGTCTTTTCTTAGAAATTCAATGTTCCGGACTCAACCGAACAGTCCGTGTTTCAAAATTCTATTCCTAACTCATATTTGAGTTTTGATTTGCATCTCTTATCTTTTATGCAATTATTTCCTTTCTTTTAGTTAGTTCAAACTAATTAAATTAATTACCCTTGACCAACTATTAATTTCTCATCCTCAACACACATATATCTATATACACGACATCATTTATACCTAGAAATTTCCAAAAGAAATTCTATTTATTAATACACCCTTACGTTCTTTTCCGATCAAATAATTTAATCAACTTTATTTATCATGTGTTATATTATCACCTTTTTCATTTCTCATTATTATTCAATTCATGGACAAAAATCTATTCTTAGCCCAAGTCTTATCATACTTGTTCCGACTCCTCATTACCTATTTTTTTCAGGTATTAACATCTTCATCATCATCTAATATCCTAACATTTCCTACTTTTGCCCCTTTATTTCTCATTATCTCTCACCTTCTTTTAATTCATGACACAGTCTACTCAGTATCAAATAATCAAAGTTCATTAAAATTCAATATTATAGCATTTTTCTTTTTAATTATAAACTTCATATAACACAATCTTCTCACTTTTCTTCATCTTCTCATTTCTCATTCTTCAACACTTCTATTTTTTGATATATAATTCCTTTATTCTAATTCAATAATAGTTTATAATTTATTCATCTATCGAGTTACTAAAATATTCCGCTTCCATGGCTATTCTACTAACCTCTTCTCATAACCTCCTTAAAGACTTTTAGAACAAAAGTATCTTTTCTCATTATTACACATATTATATATGTTATTTCTGACACATAAATTAGATTAAAAATTTTAATCATTTCTCTACATATTCCCCTCTTTCAAATCTAGGTTTGTACATCTCAACCTTTAATCGCATTTAATTATCTTTCAAGCCTTATTCTTTTTTTAATGGCTACCATTCAACTTCCTTATATAAGGTTCATCATCCACTATTATCGTATTGATTATTTAAAAATCATATTTACTAGCTTTCTAAATATTCGGGGTATCATATTTTTGTTTTGTCTTCTTTAATCCATTGTGTTTTACTAATAACATTACACTTACTTTGATATTGTTCATACCAATCGTAAAAAGTAACGTCAATTTTTTTATTTTTAATAAATCTTTTCCATCTATTAACTATCTTATCTCTTTCTTTCTCGGTAGGGTGATTAGATCTGAATAGATGTCTTTTTTTTTATTAGATTTTGAATTAAAATCTTTTACCAAGTTATCCCAATCTAAAATAAATTCTTTTTTAATGACTCTTAATTGATTATGAATAGGGGCATTAAAATCAGACTGTGTAGGATACACAAAAGACGCTGGAGAAGAAGAACCTTCATCTTCATCAGGGTCATTTTGGGTATAGCAGGGATGACTAACCTGTCATTGATTAAGGATACCTTTAAGTTTGATATCTTTAACCGAAGGGTTACTAATAATTTCAGAGTCTCTTCGAGTATGAATAACTGAAGGGGTTGAAGAACGGAAAATGTCTTCAATAATAACTGGGGTTCTAGTACGTTCAAAACTAATTTTAACAGTTCCATTAGAAAACTGTTTAATGTTTTCAATATTTAACAGATTGTTAACTATGGATTGCTGTGGTAACTCATTTGGCAAAGTCCATTGACTAGGTAAGGTAATATCCTTCCAGAGGATTGTTCTCGGGATCTGGATATTAGCATCATTAGTTGAACTTTGAATTAAAACTGTTTGATCATTAGGACTTTTATTAAGAGCATGAACATTCAAGTTTGACTTCATGGTCTTATAGTAAATCCGGTAGATCAAAGCAATAGGCTGAGATCCCTCAATCATTTGAGTAATCTCTCCTTCAGTTTTAATATTTAATGTTAATGCTTTAAATAAGTTTTGATCACTATGACTTAATGTGAAATTAGGAAAACAATTAAAGTGAATCGGACCATTATGTAAGCTTGCTTCCATGACACCAATTATACTAGGATAATAATTTAATAATCTGGCGTCTCTAAGACAGAGGTAGATTGATGAATTAATTCCTTTCCTGTTAAGTGGTTTTACTGCAACTTGAACTAAACCTATATGAATAAAATTATAACCCTTTTTCCTATATTTTTAATAACATCTGGGGATAAAAGACTATAATTTTCATATTCTTTATTAATAGCATAAACTCTTTCAACTGTCTTGACATTATAGTCAATTTTAAATTTATCTGAAAAAGTTGACTGATAAATTTCTTTAGGGGATATCCTAGGTATGTTAAAATTGTGTAAAACTTGATTAATGTTTTCATAACTTTGTTCTTCTTGGTTAACGATGTCTGGAACTAGAGGCAAAGTTGACCGGTTACTAACTGAAGAGCTGGATCTGAATAATCTACTCATCTTGACCCTTTTCAAAATAAAATCTGACTCAAGTTTCATTCATGCATACCCCGTTTACCCTAAGTAGACTCATACCTATGTTCTATAACCCGACACTGCTCATAACCTGGAGACTTACAAAGGTTAAACACGAACTAGGTGGACTACAGGTAAGTAAGGTGACTTCAGAACTCTGAGGAAGAAGAAGATTTTGAAAAAGTAAAGATAGGTTGATTAAAAAGATCTTACTACGCAGTCAGAAACAACAAACAACTTGGCTCTGATACCATTTGGGGCGGAAGGACGATAGGAGTAGAGAAGAAGAACAGATGTGCATGCAAACACAATTAAATTACTAAAATAGAAAAATTTTTATTGATTCGGCCAAAAGTTCAAGAGTCAATTCCCCAAGTGGTTCATTCTTTGGTGGTCAAGGCATGGGTTGGACCATGCTATTTTCCCTGAACCTATTTTAGTCTAGTTAGAATATTTTTGTACTCAAGGTAATTATCTCCCAAAATACGAGGAAATCCCAGCCTTCCTTATATTTTGCAGTAAATATAAAATCCCTTGGATCCTTAAATGGCAATATGTCATTTTAGCCAACTTATTTAAATTATATCACTAAATTCAACAACCTATCTCAACCAGACATAGTTGAATTAATAGCTAGTGGATTCACTGGTATTCTTAGATCTTGGTGGGAAAAATATCTCACAGAAGATATTAGAGTATCTATAGTTCATGCAATCCAAAGAGATGATGACGACAATCCCATCTTTGATGAAGATGTGGGTATTGGACCGCCAGATGAAGTTAATACTTTAATTTTCACAATAATTAAACATTTTATTGGAACTCCTAGTAATATCACAGAAAGAATTTATGATCAATTAAGTAATCTTACTTGTCCCACTCTAAGTGATTTTAGATGGTACAAAGATGTATTCACCTCTAGAGTTATGATGCGTAATGACAGTAATAAACCATTTTGGAAAGAGAAATTCGTTAATGGTTTACCTTCATTATTTGTGCATAAATTTAGAGAAGAATTAAGTAAAACTTTGGGATACATAGATTATGATAATTTAACTTACGGTGATATCATAAGTTATATTCAAAAAATAGGATTAAAAATGTGTATTGACTTTAAATTAGCTAAGCAAGCCAGTAAAGATAAGAAAAAAAACAAAATACGAGTTAGGCACTTTTTGTGAACAATATGGTTTATCGCCTGTTGCTCCCTCTAGAAGAAAGCACCAGCACCCTCATAAACATATTGAGTCACATAAGAGTCATAAACATCGTAAGAAAAGATATAATTAAGATAAGAAAATTGTTAATAAAGATTCTTATTATAAGAAACCTCAGTCAACACACAAAAAATCAACCAAAAAATCAAAGAATTTTGATAAGAGTAAAATTGTCTGTCACAACTGTGGGCAGAAAGGACACTTTAAAAGTGAATGCAGAGTTAAGCAGAAATTAGCTCAGTTGAACATCTCAGCAGAAGACACAGAACAATTATTAGAATTAATGAGAATCGAAAATAACAATAGTAATGAAGAATCTTCAGATATTCCTGAATCTTCTAGCAGTAGCAGTACTTGTAACGATGAATCAAATAGTGATAACGAAGTTACAGTTTGTACTAAAAACTGTAGTAACAACTGTTGTAAAAGAATTAATGTAATTTCCAAGGAAGATGAAGAATGTTCATTGTTAATTGATTTAATTAGTAAGATCACCGACCCAGGATGAAAAACTCAGTATCTAAATCAACTAAAAGATTTATTAAACTAAGATAAGAAAGTTACTGATAAGGTTCTTAGAGACAAAGAGAAACCAATTTTTAGTCTTAATAAAACACTTGAGAGATTTAAGTCTCCAGCTAGAGAAATTACCCTCCCTGAGCTAAATCATGAAGTTAATAAACTTAAGAAAGAAATTTCTAACTTAAAATTAGATATTTCTAATTTAAGAAAGGAGATTGATGATAAAAAATCAGATTTACAAGTACAAGATTCTTCTTCTAGTGATGAAAGTCATGATGAACCAGAATCATCAGGTACTAAAGATGAACCTAATCTTTTTATTCAAGTACTCTCACTTAAAAGAATTAAAGACATTACCATTCAAAAATGGTATATCTCTATTAATCTAGTCATTGATAAAACCTTCTCCATTCAGCTCCTTGCCTTAGTTGATACTGGCACAGATCTGAACTGTATTCAAGAGGGTCTTATTCCCACTAGATATTACAAGAAGACTAGTGAAAAGCTTAATTCAGCTAATGGTAGTCATATGAAAATAAAATATAAATGACCTAATGTACATATCTGTCAGGACAATATGTGTTTTAAAACCTCATTTTTTTTAATCGCAACCTTACAGACAAATTCATTTTAGGATTACCATTTATATATTTATTATATCCATTCACTACTAGTAATAAAGGATTATGCCGCGAGCATTTAAGAAAAAAGATTACATTTAAGTTCCTAATTAAACCAAAAGAAAGAGATTTAAAATTTATTCAAGAAGAATCAATTTCTAAATCAGTGAACCTGTTAAACTGTAAAGTTACCCGCTTAAGTTTCCTCAAAGAAGAAGTTAGGTATCAACAAGTTGAAGAACAGCTTAAGACTAATAGAGTTCAAGAAAAAATCAGTGAATTAAAAGATTATTTAACAAAAAATTTATGTTCCGACTCTCCCAATGCTTTTTGGCATAGGAAGAAGCACACAGTTAGGTTACCTTATGCTAAAGAATTTAAAGAACATTTAATTCCCACTAAAGCTAGACCTATTCAAATGAGTCATGAACAAATGGAGTTATATAAAAATGAAATTAACGATCTCCTTAGTAAAGGATTAAATAGACATAGTAAGTCACCATGGTCTTGCCCAGCCTTCTATGTTAACAATGAAGCTGAGAAAGAGAGAGGTGTCCCTCTTCTAGTCATTAATTTCAAGCCATTAAACAAAGTTCTAGAGTGGACTAGGTACCCTTTACCCAATAAGGATGACCTCCTTAGCAAGTTAAGTGTCTCCACCATTTTTAGAAAATTTGACCTTAAGTCAGGATTCTGGCAAGTTGCTATTCATCCCGATGATAGGTACAAAACCGCATTCACCACTCTTTTCGGACATTACGAATGGAATGTTTAGTCATTTGGACTAAAAAATGGACCCAGTGAATTTCAGAATATTCTTAATAATATTTTGAATCCTTTCAGACATTTTATTATTGTATACATCGACGATATCCTTGTATTCTCCAAAACTATTGAAGAACATATTAAACATTTGAATTCATTCTTCAAAACGGTTAAAACCAACGGTCTTGTTCTTTCACCTTCCAAGTGTAGTCTGTTTCTGACAAAAGTCAGGTTTTTCGGATTAATCCTCTATCACGGACTTACTCGGCCTATTGACAGAGTTATTCAATTTGCTGACAGATTTCTAGATAAGATTACCGACAAAACTCAGCTACAGAGATTTCTTGGCTCGCTTAATTATATTGGCAAGTTCTACAAGAATCTCAGGAAGATTTGTAAGCCTCTTTTCCAGCGCTTACAAAGTAATCCCCCTCCATGGACTGACATTCATACTTCTATCGTCCAACAAGTTAAAAAGTATGTCAAGGTTTTGCCTTGCCTTGGCATCTCTAATGATTCAGCATTCAAAATAGTTGAAACTGATGCCTCTGACATTGGATTTGGTGGCATACTCAAACAAAAGTTAACTCCTACTTCTAACAAACAAATTGTTCATTTCCATTCAGGCGCATGGACCCCTACACAGTTAAAATACAGTACTATTAAAAAAGAGATTTTATCACTAGTATTATGTATTAAGAAATTTCAGAGAGATTTACTGAATCAAAAGTTTCTAGTTAGGATAGACTGCAAGTCAGTGAAATTTATTCTTGAGAAAGACGTTGAAAACGTCGCCTCTAAGCATTTGTTCGCTAGATGGCAAGCTATATTAAGTATTTTTGATTTTGATATTGAATATATTAAAGGTAGTAACAACTCAGTTCCTGATTTTCTCACAAGTGAATTCATTAACACATGTACTATTACAGCACCATGAGTGTGCGAGGAGGATCATCTTCTCGTGGTCATGGCCGTTCTTCAGGCCCAGTTATTAAGTCAAAGGGAACTGTTGTTCCTCATCCAGTTACCCAAACCCATAATAAATTCCAGGTGCTTGGTACAGTCCCCAAGCCCTATGCATCAGTTCTTGCTAGTCAACCTAAACCATTTGATATTTTTGCCAATCAACCCAAAGTAACCTCATCAAACCCTAGTAACCCAGCTTCGGAGTATCGTGCTAAATATGATCAGCACTTATTCCACATTGAGTTACCCATGAAACCTAAAGATGACCCAGTTAAATTGGCTGCCCAGTATTTTCCTACTGGATGGCATTTCCTTCCTCTTGCTCCTTATAAATCTTTGGTCTTTTATAAGGATATTCTTATTGAAACAGAGTCAGTATTTATCAAACCTATTTATGCCAACGATGATAAATCCAAGCTCCTTTATCACTCGTTGTATATTAAACATGTTCTCAATCTTTCATATTGGGGTAGTCATCCTTCCGATCTCAAGTCACTTTCTAATCATGCTAGCCCCTATTGCTATTATGATTATATTGAGGCTTGGTTCAAAATCATGCTTCACCAGAATGATGATCACAGTCATTCTTGGTTTTTCCAGTTCGACCAAAAGTTCAAGAGTCAATTCCCCAAGTGGTTCATTCTTTGGTGGTCAAGGCATGGGTTGGACCATGCTATTTTCCCTGAACCTCTTTTAGTCCAGTTAGAACATTTTTGTACTCATAGTAATTATCTCCCAAAATACGAGGAAATCCCAGCCTTCCTTATATTTTGCAGTAAATATAAAATCCCTTGGATCCTTAAGTGGCAATATGTCATTTTAGCCACCCAAGAAGTCACTGTATTCCAGCCTCCTTCTTCCATAGGAATTAGGACAGCTCAGACAGTCATCTCACCAATTCCTCAAGTCTCTCGCCGTTTTTACATTAAATGGTGGGATAAGTTCGGTGTCGATAGGATAGTTGGTCAAGTTCAGAAAGAATTTCCTCCTACTCCATCATTGACTCCTCCAGTTACCAAAGTTCCGACCATTGCCGTTGAGTCCTCTATTAAATCTTCAGTTAAAGCAGATGAGAAATCAAAAGAAAAATCAGATGCTCCTTCAAGTCGTAGTAAAGTTACTGATTTCTCCAGTTATTCTAACTCTCAGTTAAGGCTTCCTGTAGACGCCATTCATATGAGATTAGATCAGTTACATGAAGAATCAGAAGCAGCCTCTTCCCATTCCAGAGAAGAAAATGTTAGTAAAAATTTAGAAGAAGAAGACGAAGTTGATTGTGACCCCTATGGCACTGTCAATCTTCAGGATGCTCAGGACCCTTTTGCCTGATCATCATATTTATTGCATCCTATTCAGTCAGCACCTGCTCCGGCAGCCTAGTCAGCACCTACCCAGGAAGCTTAGTCAACACCTACTCCGGCAGCCTCGTCAGTAGCATCTTTTGCTACTACAGCCTCGCCAGCAACATCTTCTACTTTCCACCAAAAGCAGCACTCAGTCAGACATCTGGTCCCACGACCCCTTTAGTCAAAAGAAGACGTTTTCTTTTCCATCGAAAGCAGATTCTTTTCCTTTTACTTTTGTAAATATAATATGTTTTTAACTTGTACTTTTACCTCAGTTATTGTAATAGTAATATTGTAACAGTTCATTTCCTTGTTCTATAAAAGAAAATCGAATTCATTTAGTGAAGCAGACTTAGAAAGACTCAGAGATCCTTCTCTGACTAATCTTTAGCCTCCACCGCTGTTTAGCCTACTTAACCCCTCTTCATCTAATGTTCTTCTTTTAGTTATCTTGTAAGTTAATTTTATTTTATGCACTTGTAAATAGTTCAAGTTAATCAATAAAATTATTTCTATTTTAGTAATATTATATTTACAAAAGTAAAAGAAAAAGAATCTGCTTTCGGTGGAAAAGAAGACGTCTTCTTTTGACTAAAGGGACCGTGGGGCCAGAAAAGGAAAAGAATCAGCTTTCGGTGGAAAAGCAGATGTCTTCTTTTGACTAAAGGGGTCGTGGGGCCAGATGTCTGACAGAGTGCTGCTTTTGGTGGAAAGTAGAAGATGCTGTTGGCGAGGCTGTAGGAGCAAAAGATGCTGCTGACGAGGCTGCCGGAGCAGGTGTTGACTAGGCTGCTTGGGTAGGTGCTGACTAGGCTGCCGGAGCAGGTGCTTACTGAATAGGATGCGATAAATATGATGATCAGGAAAAAGGGTCCTGAGCATCCTGAAGATTGACAGTGCCATAGGGGTCACAATCAACTTCGTCTTCTTCTTCTAAATTTTGACTAACATTCTCTTATCTGGAATGGGAAGAGGCTGCTTCTGATTCTTCATGTAACTGATCTAACCTCATATGAATGGCGTCTGCAGGAAGCCTTAACTGAGAGTTAGAATAACTGGAGACATCAGTAACTTTACTAGGACTTGAAGGAGCAACTGATTTTTCTTTTGATTTCTCAGCTGCTTTAACTGAAGATTTACTAGAGGACTCAACGGCAATGGTCAGAACTTTGGTAACTGGAGGAGTTAATGATGGATTAGGAGGAAATTCTTTCTGAACTTCACCAACTATTCTATCGACACCGAACTTATCCTACCATTTAATGTAAAAATGGCGAGTGACATGAGGAATTGGTGAGATGACTGTCTGAGCTGTCCTAATTCCTATGGAAGAAGGAGGCTGGAATACAGTGACTTCTTGGGTGGCTAAAATGACATATTGCCATTTAAGGATCCAAGGAATTTTATATTTACTGAAAAATATAAGGAAGGTTGGGATTTCCTTGTATTTTGGGAGATAATTACTATGACTACAAAAATGTTCTAACTGGACTAAAAGAGGTTCAGGGAAAATAGCATGGTCCAACCCATGCATTGACCACCAAAGAATGAACCACTCGGGGAATTGACTCTTGAACTTTTGGTCGAACTGGAAAAACCAAGAATGACTGTGATCATCATTCTGGTGAAGCATGATTTTGAACCAAGCCTCACTATAATCATAATAGCAATAGGGGCTAGCATGATTAGAAAGTGACTTGAGATCGAAAGGATGACTACCCCAATCTGAAAGATTGAGAACCTGTTTAATATACAACGAGTGATAAAGGAGCTTGGATTTATCATCATTGGCATAAATAGGTTTGATAAATACTGACTCTATTTTAATAAGAATATCCTTATAAAAGACCAAAGATTTAGAAGGAGCAAGAGGAAGGAAATGCCATCCAGTAGAAAAATACTGGGCAGCTAATTTAACTGGGTCATCTTTAGGTTTCATGGGTAACTCAATGTGGAATAAGTGCTGATCATATTTAGCACGATACTCCGAAGCTGGGTTACAAGGGTTTGATGAGGTTGCTTTGGGTTGATTGGCAAAAATATCAAATAGTTTAGGTTGACTAGCAAGAACTGATGCATAGGGCTTGGGGACTGTACCAAGCACCTGGAATTTATTATGGGTTTGGGTAACTGGATGAGGAAAAATAGTTCCCTTTGACTGATTAACTAGGCCTGAAGAACAACCATGACAACGAGAAGATGATCCTCCTCGCACACTCATAGTGCTGTAATAGTACTTGTGTTAATAAATTCACGTGTGAGAAAATCAGGAACTAAGTTGTTACTACCTTTAATATATTCAATATCAAACTCAAAAATACTTAATATAGCTTGCCATCTAGCGAATGAATGCTTAAAGGCGACATTTTCAACGTCTTTCTCAAGAATAAATTTCGCTGACTTGCAGTCTACCCTAACTAGAAACTTTTGATTCAGTAAATCTCTCTGAAATTTCTTAATACATAATACAAGTGATAAAATCTCTTTTTTAATAGTACTATATTTTAACTATGTAGGGTTCTATGCGCCTGAATGGAAACGAACAATTTGTTCGTTAGAAGTAGAAGTTAACTTTTGTTTGAGTATGCGACCAAATCCAATGTCAGAGGCACCAGTTTCAACTATTTTGAATGCTGAATCATTAGAGATGCCAGGGCAAGGCAAAACCTTGACATACTTTTTAACTTGTTGGACGATAGAAGTATGAATGTCAGTCCATGGAGGGGGATTACTTTGTAAGCGCTGGAAAAGAGGCTTACAAATCTTCCTGAGATTCTTGTAGAACTTGCCAATATAATTAAGCGAGCCAAGAAATCTCTGTAGCTGAGTTTTGTCGGTAATCTTATCTGGAAATCTGTCGGCAAATTGAATAGCTCTGTCAATAGGCCGAGTAAGTCCGTGATAGAGGATTAATCAGAGAAACCTGACTTTTGTCAGAAACAGACTACACTTGGAAGGTGAAAGAACAAGACTGTTGGTTTTAACCGTTTTGAAGAATGAATTCAAATGTTTAATATGTTCTTCAATAGTTTTGGAGAATACAAGGATATCGTCGATGTATACAATAATAAAATGTCTGAAAGGATTCAAAATATTATTAAGAATATTCTGAAATTCACTGGGTCCATTTTTTAG
The DNA here is from genome assembly GCA_016801055.1 of Panax notoginseng. Classification (NCBI taxonomy): domain Eukaryota; kingdom Viridiplantae; phylum Streptophyta; class Magnoliopsida; order Apiales; family Araliaceae; genus Panax; species Panax notoginseng. The sequence goes on from CM029017.1 coordinate 190,982,869, forward strand.
TCCAAATGACTGAACATTCCATTCGTAATGTCCGAAAGGAGTGGTGAATGCGATTTTATACCTATCATCGGGATGAATAGCAGCTTGCCAGAATCCTGACTTAAGGTCAAGTTTACTAAAAATGGTGGAGACAGTTAACCTGCTAAGAAGGTAATCCTTATTGGGTAAAGGGTACCTAATCCACTCTAGAACTTTGTTTAATGGCTTATAATTAATGACTAGACGAGGGACACCTCTCTCTTTCTCAGCTTCATTGTTAACATAGAAGGCTGGGCAAGACCATGGTGACTTGCTATGTCTAATTAACCCTTTACTAAGGAGATCGTTAATTTCATTTTTACATAACTCCATTTGTTCATGACTCATTTGAATAGGTCTAGCTTTAGTGGGAATTAAATGTTCTTTAAATTCTTAACATAAGGTAACCTAACTGTGTGCTTCTTCCTATGCCAAAAAGCATTGGGAGAGTCGGAACATAAATTTTTTGTTAAATAATCTTTTAATTCACTGATTTTTTCTTGAACTCTGTTAGTCTTAAGCTGTTCTTCAACTTGTTGATACCTAACTTCTTCTTTGAGGAAACTTAAGCGGGTAACTTTACAGTTTAACAGGTTCACTGATTTAGAAATTGATTCTTCTTGAATAAATTTTAAATCTCTTTCTTTTGGTTTAATTAGGAACTTAAATGTAATCTTTTTTCTTAAATGCTCGTAGCATAATCCTTTTTTACTAGTAGTGAATGGATATAATAAATATATAAATAGTAATCCTAAAATGAGGTTTTAAAACACATATTGTTCTGACAGATATGTACATTAGGTAATTTATATTTTATTTTCATATGACTACCATTAGCTGTATTAAGCTTTTCACTAGTCTTCTTGTAATATCTAGTGGGAATAAGACCCTCTTGAATACAGTTCAGATCTGCGCCAGTATCAACTAAGGCAGGGAGCTGAATGGAGAAGGTTTTATCAATTACTAGATTAATAGAGATATACCATTTTTGAATGGTAATGTCTTTAATTCTTTTAAGTAAGAGACCTTGAATAAAAAGATCAGGTTCATCTTTAGTACCTGATGATTCTGGTTCATCATGACTTTCATCACTAAAAGAAGAACCATGTACTAGTAAATCTGATTTTTTATCTTCAATCTCCTTTTCTTAAATTAGAAATATCTAATTTTAAGTTAGAAATTTCTTTCTTAAGTTTATTAACTTCATGATTTAGCTCAGGGAGGGAAATTTCTCTAGCTGGAGACTTAAATCTCTCAAGTGTTTTATTAAGACTAAAAATTGGTTTCTCTTTGGCTCTAAGAACCTTATCAGTAACTTTCTTACCTTTGTTTAATAAATCTTTTAGTTGATTTAGATACTGAGTTTTTAATCATGGGTCGGTGATCTTACTACTTAAATCAATTAACAATGAACATTCTTCATCTTCCTCGGTAATTACATTAATTCTTTTACAACAGTTGTTACTACAGTTTTCAGTACAAACTGTAACTTCGTTATCACTATTTGATTCATCGTTACAAGTACTGCTATTGCTAGAAGATTCAGGAATATCTGAAGCTTCTTCATTGCTATGGTTATTTTCGATTCTCATTAATTCTAATAATTGTTATGTGTCTTCTGCTCAGATGTTCAACTGAGCTAATTTCTGCTTAACTCTGCATTCACTTTTAAAGTGTCCTTTCTGCCCACAGTTGTGACAGACAATTTTACTCTTATCAAAATTCTTTGATTTTTTGGTTGATTTTTTGTGTGTTGACTGAGGTTTCTTATAATAAGAATCTTTATTAACAATTTTCTTATCTTGATTATATCTTTTCTTACGATGTTTATGCCTCTTATGTGACTCAATATGTTTATGAGGGCGCCGGTGCTTTCTTCTAGAGGGAGCAACAGGCGGTAAACCATATTATTCACAGAAAGTGCCTAACTCGTATTTTGCATTTTTCTTGTCTTTACTGGCTTGCTTATCTAATTTAAAGTCAATACACATTTTTAATCCTATTTTTTGAATATAACTTATGATATCACCGTAAGTTAAATTATCATAATCTATGTATCCCAAATTTTTACTTAATTCTTCTCTAACTTTATACGCAAATAATGAAGGTAAACCATTAACGAATTTCTCTTTCCAAAATGGTTTATTACTGTCATTACGCATCATAACTATAGAGGTGAATACATCTTTGTACCATCTAAAATCACTTAGAGTGGGACAAGTAAGATTACTTAATTGATCATGAATTTTTTCTGTGATATTATTAGGAGTTCCAATAAAATGTTTAATTATTGAGAAAATTAAAGTATTAACTCCATCTGGCGGTCCAATACCCACATCTTCATCAAAGATGGGATTGCCGTCATCATCTCTTTGGATTGCATGAACTATAGATACTCTAATATCTTCTGTGAGATATTTTTCCCACCAAGATCTAAGAATACCAGTGAATCCACTAGCTATTAATTCAACTATGTCTGGTTGAGATAGGTTGTTGAATTTAGTGATATAACTATTAGCTACCATTGACATGTGATTTAATTTATTAAGAATTTCTTGTTCACTTAAACCATCTATATTCCATTCATATATTTTATTAGATGAAACAGAGAATTGGTTATCTAGATTTCTCTCTTCGAATTGTAGATCCGGAGGAGTAGGTCTAGAATACCAATTTCTGGTAATACTTGTGTTATTAACAGTTAATTTATTTAGCTGTTCATTAAGGTTAGAAACAGATGAGTGATTAGAAGAACTGTCGTCGTCATCATCAGATTCTACTTGATCAATGACAGCAATAGTTCCACTCGGACTTGCTTCAGTTTTAAGTTTTTTAAATATCTTGTCGATAGACTGAACTAACTCATCATCTTTATTAGGAAGACCTAATTTATATCTGTTTTCTGGTGATTTGAGTAAAGGCTGTTCAATTTTTGAATCAGGTTTTTTAATTATATTTTCTTCAAATTTTTCTTCAATTCGATCAAGCTGTTTTCCAACAGTTGCAAGATATTGATTACTAAAGTTTAGTTGCTCAATAATCTTTTTATCATCTTTAATACCATCAGGGATTTTAAACGGACTAGCAATAACTGAAGTGTTTTTAACTGGAATTAGAACTGTCTCTAAAGGAGGATGACTAGACGAAATTTTTGTTTTGTCTTCTTTAATCCATTGTGTTTTACTAATAACATTACACTTACTTTGATATTGTTCATACCAATCGTAAAAAGTAACGTTAATTTTTTCATTTTTAATAAATCTTTTCCATCTATTAACTATCTTATCTCTTTCTTTCTCGGTAGGGTGATTAGATCTGAATAGATGTCTTTTTTCTTTATTAGATTTTGAATTAAAATCTTTTACCAAATTATCCCAATCTAAAATAAATTCTTTTTTAATGACTCTTAGTTGATTATGAATATGGGTTGTTGTGGTAACTCATTTGGCAAAGTCCATTGACTAGGTAAGGTAATATCCTTCCAGAGAATTGTTCTCGGGATCTGGATATTAGCATCATTAGTTGAACTTTGAATTAAAACTGTTTGATCTTTAGGACTTTTATTAAGAGCATGAACATTCAAGTTTGACTTCATGGTCTTATAGTAAATCCGGTAGATCAAAGCAATAGGCTGAGATCCCTCAATCATTTGAGTAATCTCTCCTTCAGTTTTAATATTTAATGTTAATGCTTTAAATAAGTTTTTATCACTAAGACTTAATGTGAAATCAGGAAAACAATTAAAGTGAATCGGACCATTATGTAGGCTTGCTTCCATGGCACCAATTATACTAGGATAATAATTTAAAAATCTGGCGTCTCTAAGACAGAGGTAGATTGATGAATTAATTCCTTTCCTGTTAAGTGGTTTTACTGCAACTTGAACTAAACCTATATGAATAAAATTATAAGCCTTTTTCCTTTGTTTTTTAATAACATCTGGGGATAAAAGACTACAATTTTCATATTCTTTATTAATAGCATAAACTCTTTCAACTGTCTTGACATTATAGTCAGTTTTAAATTTATCTGAAAAAGTTGACTGATAAATTTCTTTAGGGGATACCCTAGGTATGTTCCAATTGTGTAAAACTTGATTAATGTTTTCATAACTCTGTTCTTCTTGGTTAACGATGTCTGGAACTGGAGGCAAAGTTGACCGGTTACTAACTGAAGAGCTGGATCTAAATAATCTACTCATCTTGACCCTTTTCAAAAATAAAATTTGACTCAAGGTTCATTCTTGCATACCCCGTTTACCCTAAGTAGGCTCATACCTATGTTCTATAACCTGACACTGTTCACAACCTGGAGACTTACAAAGGTTAGACACGAACTAGGTGGATTACAGGTAAGTAAGGTGACTTCAGAACTCTGAGGAAGAAGAAGATTTTAGAAAAGTAAAGATAGGTTGATTAAAAAGATCTTACTACGCAGTTAGAAACAACAAACAATTTGGCTCTGATACCATTTGGGGAGGGAGGACGATAGGAGTAGAGAAGAAGAACAGATGTGCATACAAACACAATTAAATTACTAAAATAGAAATAATTTTATTGATTAACTTGAACTATTTACAAGTACATAAAATAAAATTAACTTACAAGATAACTAAAAGAAGAACATTAGATGAAGAGGGGTTAAGTAGGCTAAACAGTGGTGGAGGCTAAAGATTAGTCAGAGAAGGATCTCTGAGTCTTTCTAAGTCTGCTTCACTAAATGAATTCGATTTTCTTTTATAGAACAAGGAAATGAACTGTTACAACATTACTATTACAATAACTGAGGTAAAAGTACAAGTAAAAAACATATTACATTTACTAAATTAAAGTAAAAGGAAAAGAATTTGCTTTCGTTGGAAAAGCAGACGTCTTCTTTTGACTAAAGGGGCCATGGGGCCAGAAAAGGAAAAGAATATGCTTTCGGTGGAAAAGTAGATGTCTTCTTTTGACTAAAGGGTCGTGGGGCCAGATGTCTGACTGAGTGCTGCTTTTGGTGGAAAGCAGAAGATGCTGCTGGCGAGGTTGTAGGAGCAAAAGATGTTGCTGACGAGGCTGCCGGAGCAGGTGTTGAATAGGCTGCCGGAGCAGGTGCTGACTGAATAGGATGTGATAAATATGATGATCAGGCAAAAGGGTCCTAAGCATCCTGAAGATTGACAGTGCCATAGGGGTCACAATCAACTTCGTCTTCTTATTCTAAATTTTGACTAACATTCTCTTCTCTAGAATGGGAAGAGGCTGCTTCTGATTCTTCGTGTAACTGATCTAACCTCATATGAATGGCGTCTGCAGGAAGCCTTAACTGAGAGTTAGAATAACTGGAGACATCAGTAACTTTACTAGGACTTGAAGGAGCAACTGATTTTTCTTTTGATTTCTCAGCTGCTTTAACTGAAGATTTACTAGAGGACTCAACGGCAATGGTCGAAACTTTGGTAACTGGAGGAGTCAATGATGGAGTAGGAGGAAATTCTTTCTGAACTTGACCAACTATCCTATCGACACCGAACTTATCCCACCATTTAATGTAAAAACGGCGAGAGACATGAGGAATTGGTGAGATGACTGTCTGAGCTGTCCTAATTCCTATGGAAGAAGGAGGCTGGAATACAGTGACTTCTTGGGTGGCTAAAATGACATATTGCCATTTAAGGATCCAAGGGATTTTATATTTACTGAAAAATATAAGGAAGGTTGGGATTTCCTCGTATTTTGGGAGATAATTACTATAAGTACAAAAATGTTCTAACTGGACTAAAAGAGGTTCAGGGAAAATAGCACGGTCCAACCCATGCCTTGACCACCAAAAATGAACCACTTGGGGAATTAACTCTTGAACTTTTAGTCGAACTGGAAAAACTAAGATTGACTGTGATCATCATTCTGGTGAAGAATGATTTTGAACCAAGCCTCAATATAATCATAATAGCAATAGGGGCTAGAATGATTAGAAAGTGACTTGAGATCAGAAGGATGACTACCCCAATCTGAAAGATTGAGAACCTGTTTAAAACACAACGAGTGATAAAGGAGCTTGGATTTATCATCGTTGGCATAAATAGGTTTGATAAATACTGACTCTGTTTCAATAAGAATATCCTTATAAAAGACCAAAGATTTATAAGGAGCAAAAGGAAGGAAATGCCATCCGGAAGGAAAATACTGGGCAGCCAATTTAACTGGGTCATCTTTCGGTTTCATGGGTAATTTAATGTGGAATAAGTGCTGATCATATTAGCACGATAATCCTAAGCTGGGTTACTAGGGTTTGATGAGGTTGCTTTGGGTTGATTGGCAAAAATAACAAATAGTTTAGGTTGACTAGCAAGAACTGGTGCATAGGGCTTGGGGACTGTACCAAGCACCTGGAATTTATTATGGGTTTGGGTAACTGGATGAGGAACAACAGTTCCCTTTGACTGATTAACTGGGCCTGAAGAACGGCCATGACCACGAGAAGATGATCCTCCTCGCACACTCATGGTGCTGTAATAGTACCTGTGTTAATGAATTCACGTGTGAGAAAATCAGGAACTGAGTTGTTACTACCTTTAATATATTCAATATCAAAATCAAAAATACTTAATATAGCTTGCCATCTAGCAAACGAATGCTTAGAGGCGACGTTTTCAACGTCTTTCTCAAGAATAAATTTCGCTGACTTGCAATCTATCCTAACTAGAAACTTTTGATTCAGTAAATTTCTCTGAAATTTCTTAATACATAATACAAGTGATAAAATCTCTTTTTTAATAGTACTATATTTTAACTGTGTAGGGTTCCATTCGCCTGAATTGAAACAAATAATTTGTTCGTTAGATGTAGGAGTTAACTTTTGTTTGAGTATGCCACCAAATCCAATGTCAGAGGCATCAGTTTCAACTATTTTGAATGTTGAATCAATAGAGATGCCAAGGCAAGGCAAAACCTTGACATACTTTTTAACTTGCTGGACGACAGAAGTATGAATGTCAGTCCATGTAGGGGGATTACTTTGTAAGCGATGGAAAAGAGGCTTATAAATCTTCCTGAGATTCTTGTAGAACTTGCCAATATAATTAAGTGAGCAAAGAGATCTCTGTAGCTGAGTTTTTTCGGTAATCTTATCTGGAAATCTTTCGGCAAATTTAATAGCTCTGCCAATAGGCCGAGTAAGTCCGTGATAGAGGATTAATCTGAGAAACCTGACTTTTATCAGAAACAGACTACACTTGGAAGGTGAAAGAATAAGACCATTAGTTTTAACCGTTTTGAAGAATGAATTCAAATGTTTAATATGTTCTTCAATAGTCTTGGAGAATACAAGGATATCGTCGATGTATACAATAATAAAATGACTGAAAGTATTCAAAATATTACTAAGAATATTTTGAAATTCACTGGGTCCATTTTTTAGTCCAAATGACTGAACATTCCATTCGTAATGTCCGAAAGGAGTGGTGAATGCGATTTTGTGCCTATCATCGGGATGAATAGCAACTTGCCAGAATCCTGACTTAAGGTCAAATTTACTAAAAATGGTGGAGACACTTAACCTGCTAAGGAGGTCACCCTTATTGGGTAAAGGGTACCTAATCCACTCTAGAACTTTATTTAATGGCTTGTAATTAATGACTGGATGAGGGATACCTCTCTCTTTCTCAGTTTCATTGTTAACATAGAAGGCTGGGAAAGACCATGGTGACTTACTATGTCTAATTAACCCTTTACTAAGGAGATCGTTAATTTTATTTTTACATAACTCTATTTGTTCATGACTCATTTGAATAGGTCTAGCTTTAGTGGGAATTAAATATTCTTTAAATTCTTTAGCATAAGGTAACCTAACTGTGTGCTTCTTCCTATGCCAAAAAGCATTGGGAGAGTCGGAACATAAATTTTTTGTTAAATAATCTTTTAATTCATTGATTTTTTCTTGAACTCTATTAGTCTTAAGCTTTTCTTCAACTTGTTGATACCTAACTTCTTCTTTGAGGAAACTTAAGTGGGTAACTTTACAGTTTAACAGGTTCACTGATTTAGAAATTGATTCTTCTTAAATAAATTTTAAATATATTTCTTTTGGTTTAATTAGGAACTTAAATGTAATCTTTTTTCTTAAATGCTCGCAGCATAATCCTTTATTACTAGTAGTGAATGGATATAATAAATATATAAATGGTAATCCTAAAATGATTTTGTCTGTAAGGTTGCGGATTAAAACAAATGAGGTTTTAAAACACATATTGTCCTGATAGATATGTACATTAGGTAATTTATATTTTATTTTCATATGACTACCATTAGCTGAATTAAGCTTTTCACTAGTCTTCTTGTAATATCTAGTGGGAATAAGACCTTCTTGAATACAGTTTAGATCTGCGCCAGTATCAACTAAGGCAGGGAGCTGAATGGAGAAGGTTTTATCAATGACTAGATTAATAGACATATACCATTTTTGAATGGTAATGTCTTTAATTCTTTTAAGTGTGAGACCTTGAATAAAAAGATCAGGTTCATCTTTAGTACCTGATGATTCTGGTTCATCATGACTTTCATCACTAGAAGAAGAATTATGTACTTGTAAATCTGATTTTTTATCATCAATCTCCTTTCTTAAATTAGAAATATCTAATTTTAAGTTAGAAATTTCTTTCTTAAGTTTATTAACTTCATGATTTAGCTCAGGGAGGGTAATTTCTCTAGCTGGAGACTTAAATCTCTCAAGTGTTTTATTAAGACTAAAAACTGGTTTCTCTTTGGCTCTAAGAACCTTATTAGTAACTTTCTTATCTTTGTTTAAAAAATCTTTTAGTTGATTTAGATACTGAGTTTTTAATCCTGGGTCGGTTATCTTACTAATTAAATCAATTAACAATGAACATTCTTCATCTTCCTTGGTAATTACATTAATTCTTTTACAACAGTTGTTACTACAGTTTTCAGTACAAACTGTAACTTCGTTATCACTATTTGATTCATCGTTACAAGTACTGCTACTGCTAGAAGATTCAGGAATATCTGAAGCTTCTTCATTACTATTGTTATTTTTGATTCTTATTAATTTTAATAATTGTTCTGTGTCTTCTGCTGAGATGTTCAACTGAGCTAATTTCTGCTTAACTCTGCATTCACTTTTAAAGTGTCCTTTCTGCCCACAGTTGTGACAGACAATTTTACTCTTATCAAAATTCTTTGATTTTTTGGTTGATTTTTTGTGTGTTGACTGAGGTTTCTTATAATAAGAATCTTTATTAACAATTTTCTTATCTTGATTATATCTTTTCTTACGATGTTTATGCCTCTTATGTGACTCAATATGTTTATGAGGGCGCCGGTGCTTTCTTCTAGAGGGAGCAACAGGCGGTAAACCATATTATTCACAGAAAGTGCCTAACTCATATTTTACTTTTTTCTTGTCTTTACTGGCTTGCTTATCTAATTTAAAGTCAATACCATTTTTAATCCTATTTTTTGAATATAACTTATGATATCACCGCAAGTTAAATTATCATAATCTATGTATCCCAAATTTTTACTTAATTCTTCTCTAACTTTATACGCAAATAATGAAGGTAAAGCATTAACGAATTTCTCTTTCCAAAATGGTTTATTACTGTTATTACGCATCATAACTCTAGAGGTGAATACATCTTTGTACCATCTAAAATCACTTAGAGTGGGACAAGTAAGATTACTTAATTGATCATGAATTCTTTTCTGTGATATTACTAGGAGTTCCAATAAAATGTTTAATTATTGTGAAAATTAAAGTATTAACTCCATCTGGCGGTCCAATACCCACATCTTCATCAAAGATGGGATTGCCGTCATCATCTCTTTGGATTGCATGAACTATAGATACTCTAATATCTTCTGTGAGATATTTTTCCAACCAAGATCTAAGAATACCAGTGAATCCACTAGCTATTAATTCAACTATGTCTGGTTGAGATAGGTTGTTGAATTTAGTGATATAACTATTAGCTACCATTGACATGTGATTTAATTTATTAAGAATTTCTTGTTCACTTAAACCATCTATATTCCATTCATATATTTTATTAGATGAAACAGAGAATTGCTTATCTAGATTTCTCTCTTCGAATTGTAGATCTGGAGGAGTAGGTCTAGAATACCAATTTTTGGTAATACTTGTGTTATTAATAGTTAATTTATTTAGCTGTTCATTAAGGTTAGAAACAGATGAGTGATTAGAAGAACTGTCGTAGTCATCATCAGATTCTACTTGATCAATGACATCAATAGTTCCACTCGGACCTGCTTCAATTCTAATTCCAGTTAAAAATACTTCAGTTATTTCTAGTCCGTTTAAAACCCCGGATGGTATTAAAGATGACAAAAAGATTATTGAGCAACTATACTTAAGTAATCAATATCTTGCAACTGTTGGAAAATAGCTTGATCGAATTGAAGAAAATTTGAAGAAATTATAATTAAAAAACCTGTTTCAAAAATTGAACAACCTTTACTTAAATTACCAGAAAACAGATATAAATTAGGTCTTCCTAATAAAGATGACCACCAAAGAATGAACCACTTGGGGAATTGACTCTTGAACTTTTGGTCGAACTGGAAAAACCAAGAATGACTGTGATCATCATTCTGGTGAAGCATGATTTTGAACCAAGCCTCAATATAATCATAATAGCAATAGGGGCTAGCATGATTATAAAGTGACTTGAGATCGGAAGGGTGACTACCCCAATCTGAAAGATTGAGAACCTGTTTAATATACAATGAGTGATAAAGGAGCTTGGATTTATCATCGTTGGCATAAATAGGTTTGATAAATACTGACACTATTTCAATAAGAATATCCTTATAAAAGATCAAAGATTTATAATGAGTAAGAGGAAGGAAATGCCATCCAGTAGGAAAATACTGGGCAGCCAATTTAACTATGTCATCTTTAGGTTTCATGGGTAACTAAATGTGGAATAAGTGCTGATCATATTTAGCACGATACTCCGAAGCTGGGTTACTAGGGTTTGATGAGGTTGCTTTGGGTTGATTGGCAAAAATATCAAATGGTTAGTTTAGGTTGACTAGCAAGAACAAGCTAGTGGATTCACTGGTATTCTTAGATCTTGGTGAGAAAAACATCTCACAGAAGATATAATAAGGATGACCTCCTTAGCAGGTTAAGTGTCTCCACCATTTTTTAGTAAATTTGACCTTAAGTCAGGATTCTGGCAAGTTGATATTTACTTCTGTCGTCCAGCAAGTTAAAAAGTATGTCAAGTAAGATTACTTAATTGATCATGAATTCTTTCTGTGATATTACTAGGAGTTCCATTAAAATGTTTAATTATTGTGAAAATTAAGTATTAACTCCATCTGGCGGTCCAATACCCACATCTTCATCAAAGATGGGATTGTCGTCATCATCTCTTTGGATTGCATGAACTATAGATACTCTAATATCTTCTGTGAGATGTTTTTCCCACCAAGATCTAAGAATACCAGTGAATCCACTAGCTATTAATTCAACTATGTCTGGTTCATATAGGTTGTTGAATTTAGTGATATAACTATTAGCTACCATTGACATGTGATTTAATTTATTAAAAATTTCTTGTTCACTTAAACCATCTATATTCCATTCATATATTTTATTAGATGAAACAGAGAATTGCTTATCTAGATTTCTCTCTTCGAATTGTAGATCCGGAGGAGTAGGTATAGAATACCAATTTTGGTAATACTTATGTTATTAACAGTTTATTTATTTAGCTGTTCATTAAGGTTAGAAACAGATGAGTGATTAGAAGAACTGTCGTAGTCATCATCAGATTCTACTTGATCAATGACATCAATAGTTCCACTCGGACCTGCTTCAATTCTAATTCCAGTTAAAAAACGCTTCAGTTATTTCTAGTCCGTTTAAAACCCGGATGGTAATTAAGATGACAAAAGATTATTGAGCAACTATACTTAAGTAATCAATATCTTGCAACTGTTGGAAAATAGCTTGATCGAATTGAAGAAAAATTTGAAGAAATTAATAATTAAAAACCTGTTTCAAAAATTGAACAACCTTTACTTAAATTACCAGAAAACAGATATATTAGGTCTTCCTAATAAAGATGACCACCAAAGAATGAACCACTTGGGGAATTGACTCTTGAACTTTTGGTCGAACTGG